>JAKRZT010026791.1:0-14066 GCA_029582215.1 Solanum sparsipilum
TAATACCTGCATAACTAAACCCTGCATAACTAAACCCTGCATAATTAATACCTGCATAACTAAACCCTGCATAACTAATACCTGCATAACTAAACCATGTATAACTAATACCTGCATAACTCTAACCAGTAACCAAACGGCCCCTTAGTGAACTTGATGTTTCATAAATTGTCATTTAACTCAATTGACTGTTCACCTACCCTAAATATCAAACCACTGTGAAAACTGGGGTGCTCGATGAAAATCACGTGTGCTCCCAAAATACTACTCTCTGACCGAAAGTGCTCAATTAATTGGCTATATTTATGAATTCAAAATCAACTTCATTTTCTAGTGTGGTAGCCATGGATAACGGGAGCAAGCAACTACATGTCCTCTTCCTTCCTTACTTCGCCACTGGTCATATCATTCCATTAGTTAACGCTGCCAGGCTATTCGCTTCCCGTGACGGTGTCAAAGTTACCATCCTCACTACCCACCACAATGCTTCCCTCTTCCGATCTTCTATTGACAATTCCCTAATCTCTATCGTTACTCTTAAGTTCCCTTCCACTGAAGTTGGGTTGCCTGAAGGGATCGAAAATTTCAGCTCCGCCTCTTCAACTGAAATCGCGGGCAAAGTATTTGGCGGCATATATCTTCTGCAGAAACCAATGGAAGATAAAATTCGTGAAATCCATCCTGATTGTATCTTCTCTGATATGTATTTCCCATGGACTGTCGATATTGCCCTGGAGCTCAAAATCCCCAGGCTATTGTTCAACCAATCTAGCTACATGTACAATTCCATTCTGTATAATCTTAGGCTTTACAAACCTCATGAAAAACTCATCAATCAGATGGAATCCAAAAGTACTAATTTCTCGGTTCCGGATTTACCTGATAAGATCGAGTTCAAGCTATCGCAACTTACAGACGATCTGGTAAGGCCTGCGGATGAGAGGAATGCTTTTGATGAATTGCTCGATCGAACCAGAGAATCTGAGGATCTAAGCTACGGTATCGTTCATGATACTTTTTACGAGCTAGAACCTGACTACGCTGACTACTATCAGAAGATGAAGAAAACCAAATGTTGGCAAATTGGTCCCATTTCCTATTTTTCTTCCAAATTATCCCCAAGAAAAGAACTGATTAATTCTTCTGATGAAAGTAACTCATCTGCCGTTGTTGTAGAGTGGTTGAATAAACATAAGCACAAATCGGTCCTCTACGTCTCTTTTGGGAGCACAATTAGATTCCCAGAGGAGCAACTCGCTGAAATCGCAAAAGCTCTAGAAGCTTCTACCGTCCCTTTCATTTGGGTAGTAAACAAAGACCAATTAGCAAAAACCACGTGGTTACCGGAGAGTTTGTTCGATGAGAAAAAATGTCTGATTATTAAAGGGTGGGCACCGCAACTAACCATCTTAGATCATTCAGCAGTCGGAGGATTCATGACACACTGTGGTTGGAATTCAGTGCTTGAAGCCATCATCGCTGGGGTGCCGTTGGTGACGTGGCCAGTGTTCGCTGAACAATTCTACAATGAAAAACTAGTGGAGGTTATGGGGCTAGGAGTGAAAGTAGGGGCAGAAGTATATAACACCAACGGAGGTGCTGAGATATCGACCCCTGTGTTAAGGAGCGAAAAGATAAAAGAAGCAATTGAGAGGTTAATGGAAAGTCAGAAAATAAGAGAGAAAGCAGTGAGTATGAGTAAGATGGCTAAAAATGCAGTGGAAGAAGGTGGATCTTCATGGAACAATCTTACCGCACTTATAGATGATATCAAGAATTTTACTTCTTCTTCATTGAAGATCATGGATTAACAGCTTAAAGTTTCGACTAGGGCTGGGAATAAACACCGAGAAATCGAAACATCAAATCTAATTGAATTATTTTGATTTCGATATTTCGATATTCGATATATATTTTCGTATTTTTTGGTATTTCGATTCAATTTTCGGTATGTAATTTTATATTATTCGGTATTTTAGTTTACCAAAAGATATTATATTGTATTTATAATATTATTAATATTAAATAATAAATAGGCAAATTAGGTCAAGCTTTTCACTTTTCTTAGCAGCCACACATCACTCATCAGTCACTTCCCACGTTAGGTTTCACTTTTCAGCTTCCAACTTTCCAGTTCGGCAGTTCCACTTTCCACGTCTTCCGGTGACCGGCCGATCAGCTACAAGCCAACGATCGGCCAACCAGCACGCAGGCAGCGCGCAACACTGCAGCATGCCAGCACGCAGGCAACATGCAGCGGCAGCAGGCCAGCACGCACCATGCAGTAGAGACCAACATCACGTAGCAGCCGACTGCTGACCACCACCGACCGACCGACGACTATAACAAAAAATAGAACTAACAAAAACCTAATCGAAATAAAAAAAAACAAACCGAACCGAAATAATTCGGTTCGATGTTCGGTACACGTGGTACAAGAACCAAAAATTGAAAAAAAAATCAAAACCGAACCGAATGCCCAGCCCTAGTTTCGACTTAGTAATATGCATGCAAGAATGATATATAGTCTATCTCATATGTACGTACTAGCACAACTTAAATGAGCTATTTTTGTCTTTGGCGGTAGACGGATAATACTACCTCCATCCACTTTTAATTATCATAGTTTTCTTTTTTTAGAGTCAAACGATAATAACTTTGACTAACATTTTATAATGTATTTTTTCATCATATTGATAAACAAAAAATTGGAATTTATAGTACTTTTCGTATAGTTTCTGGATATCTATTTTTTTTGTTTAAAATATCAAATTAATGTAATATAATTTAACTTTAAAAATTAGTCAAAATTGACTTTTGAAAAACGCAACATAACAATTAAAAGTGGACAGAGAGAGTATGTACTAGAGTTGTAAGCAGAATATTATTGTTGGTGGTTTGGGAACAATTGATTTAAAGATTATTTGGTAGAGTGTATAAAATAATGTTGAATAAGAAGTATTAGTAATATTGGTAATAGTTACGATAATGTTATTAATTATACATTGTTTGATTTATTGTATTAACAACAAGTCTCGCGGAATTTTTATTAAAAATATGTTAATTTATAAAAGTACCTCCCACACTTTTTAGCTTTGGGAAATGAGTCATATTTTGAGAGGTATTTGAGGGATAGTTATGTCGTAAATATCCTTTGTATTACTATTACATGAGAAATTCATAGTATTAGTAATACATACCTCAATACACGATAAAATGTATAATCAATTTGAAAATTTAAATATCCAAACAACTATTCTTAGAAGTTAATTTGTTCATTTGTTTCTTTAAGCTCCATTAGTGATTGGACCAAAATCACTCATATAGATTAATTAAAGATTAAATGTGTTTAGTAAAATATCATGAGGACTAAAATTGAAATAAGGTAATAAAACAGAGACCAAAAAATGTTATTTTTCCTTTACAAAAACATCCTCCATAGATGAAAAGGATGTATCAAAAGAGTTTAAGGAGTTATTTTTTTATCATTTTAATTTTATCCCAGAATAAGCTATCTCAGGATTATTATTGAACAAACAACACAAATCTCACTAATTTAGGACCTAATTACGTATCTTTCCTTGTGTTATCAAAATTACAGTTTGTACCATATTTAGTTTGTCAGATACATGTATCTCGGATACAAAGCAGATACATGTAAATTGTAATTATATGTACTTAAAAATGGAATGCAACTTAAATGCTAAATTTTAGAAGTAAATCACACGTCTAACAACTTACCCTTTTTTTAGTAAATCACCATTTTTGAGTTATATCTTTTATTGAAAGATAATAATTTTTTGATAATGTATCCTATCAAAAAAATTTGATATTATTGTATCTGGACTAGATTTTTATAAAAATGTATATGGATATTTTTTTTTTTATCATGTATCTGAAACTGATATAATATATCTTAATGTTACCGATCATTATAATAATTACAAATGTATAAGAGATATTTATACACTCATGTATAATAATTACAATGTTATATACACTATTATACAAATCAGAATTTAGTCAAACTTCAGCCGTTGATTTCTCTGAACAAACAACAAGATGGAATCTTCTGAAAAATTGTGGAGACGTAGGTCTAATGATGACCTATCATCCATAATTGGTGAGATCTCATGAATCACAACAGAATTTGATTGAGAAATATTTTTAAAATTACTGGCAGTTGCTCTTTGTGATTTTTGCTACATTAATTGCATCTGTAATTTACAATTTTTCAAAGTTGTGATTGAAATTTTGAGTCAATTTTTGTTGTATTGAATTTGTCTCATTGAGATATATTATTTTGCTATGAGTTTGAATTTTTGGGAGGTTTGGAGGGGATTGTGGCCCCATGACAACTCTCTGGCCTTAAAGTCTCCCTTAGGGCTTTCTTAGGGCCAATCGTAACCATTGAAAATCTTGACTAAATTATATACTTATATTAAAACTATGTGATTTCTAAAATTTATACTTATATAAAGTAATTTTATGAATTACAGAAGAGTGTAGTTATCTCAGTTAAATTTATGAAGCTATCTTTAATAATATTGACTAAATATATTATGTAAAATATGCTAGAATAATTTATGTTGTCAAAGCCTGCATGCACGTTATTATGAAAACAAATTAGTCAAATTAATTAAAATAAATAATAATTCAATATCTCTTGGCATGGACTTGACTTGGTTAACCCAAAGAGAAAATGTGGGATGACTTTACAAGAAGTGGGATAAGAATATCCAATTGAAAATTGGGATCTAAAAGTAAAAACAAAGAGACAAAGAAAAAGTAGGGTATGGTCCCTTTGGAAATCAATATGAATCAAAGTAATGGGCTCTTCTAGGGTGTTTGCAGCTTAGGTCTGAATAAAGTTCCATTACCCATTCCTTAGGCTATAGTCTTTCTTTTAGGCATTCAACATCCAAAATTATCAGTTTGATTAATTTGAATTCTGTCACGCCCCTAGCCTACACCCTAGGCGGGACTGGCACTTGAAGACCATTACTGGCCTCAAGCGAACCCTTGGCCTTGCTTACTGACTCAGCGGAAGACTCTAAGCATTTTTACAATGATCAAATGAACTTACTCAAATAGCTTAGCATAATAACTTAGAATGTTTAAAAAGTCACATTCAACTTGGCCAAATGGCAACTCTAGTCTTAACATATGAAATAATAATGTAAAGACATCCGACTACTAACTATCTATGAAGCCTCTAAAATAAAGAGGGATGTCGGTACAGGACCCCCGATCATCCTAACATCTGAAAGACTAGAAAACAAATAAAAGAGTCCTTCGGAATGCAAGGAGGCTCACCAACAAACTCTGAATGATCAAGCTGGATCAACGAGGCGCTGAATGCTGATCCTGGTTACCTGTGTCTGCATCATAATAAGATGTAGGCCAACTGGCATCTGTACATTGAATGTACGAGTATGCGAGTTGGAAAGCTAAAACAAGATATAGGTTTGAAAGGATTCTGAAAGAAACATTTACCTGGCTCTTCTCAACTTCTGAATAACTTAACTCAAATATAAAGCAATAAAACACATGCAATACATATAAAGCTTATAAAACAATTGCAACCAACTTAGTTCGTTAAAGATAAAGCAATAACAAACTCAACTTTACTCATATAAGAAAATAATATGGTTTATGTGGGAGATTCTCTAACCGACAACCACCACTATGAGCCTAAGTGGTGATAGAACGTTCTTACCATCACGCTGCCAGACTGTCATATACTTTACCGTCATATAAAACTACTTAACTTAGTGGATCCACTAGCTTAACTTATGTGATCATCTAAAAAGTATGACCCATTAATACCCATGATGGCTACATGGTTTATGGAGACTTAAGTTAATATGAACTCGCATCCCCATATCGGTGCTCAATACTACTCCAAAAAAATATACTTAGCTCATATGTTTTTAAAACAACTTCTTTTTTTGGTTTGAGATAATTACTCAAAACTTAGCTTAAAAGTTCTCTTGGAATCAATGTTCCCTTTTCTTTCTCAAAATGTGAAAACATTTTCAAACTTCTTGGGAATACTTAGTTCTCATATACTTCTTTGAAGAAATGAAACTTCAAATCTTTACTCTTTGCTTAACTTGAACTTAAGCCTTAAAACAAAGTTAAAATGTTTGTGAAAGACTTTTGAAAACTTTAAGAACTTATCCTGACTTAACTCTTGACTTCTTGACTTGACTCTTAACTGATTCTTGAATTGAATTATGGATTCAAGAATTGTGATTTGTGATAGGAAAGATCTCATGATGATTGGGAATGACTTTAGATAGCTAAACATGAGAAAATACCGAAATATCAAAATATGAGGGTGGGTCCGCATCGCGGAGACATGATTAATTTTTTGTTTCGAAAACGTCTTTTGAGGCAGAACACCTTGTGTCAGCTCCGCAACACGGAGCAGAATTTTCAAAACTGGGCACTAGGCGCGGCCACCCCCTAATTTCACCCGACGAAATTTCTTCTTCGCTTTCTAACCCCAATTAACCCAAACTCGGTTCTTTTTCTCAAATTACTTTTAGATACAGATACCCAACAAATATACCTAAGAACCTAACTCGGAACGACTCTATGATGCGATGTAACGAACTCTAAAACTTGCCAACTCAGTCAAATTCAAGAACAATATATGAATTCAAGAATAGATATCAAGATCATCAATATTCAAACTCTTTTAGGTCGAATGCAAACTGAAATTAATATGCTTGGCACGTGGGAGAACGATCCCAACGTTATGAGAGCCTCACATACCTGATAGAAGTAAATCCTTAGCGAAACACCAACTTTCTTGATCGATCTTGATGAATTTGCCCTTTTTTTTCTCCTTCTTCTTTCCTCTTCTCCTTTCTCCTTAGCCCTAGCGTGAAATCCCAAATTCTAAAACTGACTAAAATTTGATTTGACCCATATTAAACTCCTAAAAATGGATTAAAATAATAAGGCAATGAAAAGACTAAAATATCCCTTAAAATTCAGGATTGAACATTTCCTTAATCCAACAGCCCAACTTACAAGGGGCATAACTCACTCATACAAACTCGGAATCGTGCAAACTTGGCGGCGTTGGAAAGATCATTCCAAGAGATTTCCAACCATATCTGGAGATACACCTAACTCATCCTGATCTAGGAGTTATGATCGTTCGAAGTTGGCCAAAACTCAGTTTTTCCTAACTTTAGACAAATTTCCAGATTTTCATTATTTCCTAAAATGACTATTTCCAGTTCTTAGCTTCTTCCTAGTTATTTCAAATTGCGAGATGTTACAAATTCATATCAAATAAATATTTTAAAGGAGATACATAAAACGCTCCTTATTAATCATGTAGCTTTTTATTTTCAATAATTAATGTTAATCTTTGAGATAATTATTTGAAAGTATAATTGATCCAACCAAATTTAGCCACCAACATATTGATATCTTTTTTTCATCTCTCTTCCCTACACATTCAAAACACACACACACATAACCTTTCTTTGCACATTTTATTCTTTGTCCATCTTTGACATTCTCAAATGTGATTTTATTATTATAGAAATTTGGTGAGAGCTAAGTCACAACTAGATCTTTACATTCTTTTGCACAAAAAGTATCATTGTATGAAATTTTACGATATTTTCTTAAAAGCTCTAAATTCTTAAATAATGTGCATATTTTTTAATGAAAGAAACTACATATACAACTTGATTTCATATTTATTTACTTATAACTTTTTATAAAAACTAGATGTGGAAAGGTCTGTTTAGGGCCCAACATAACATAGTTGAAAATTGAAAAAACTAGTAATTAGACAAATATTTCTACCATATTAACTAATTCTCCCTATGTTTGAAAGTATTGTTTCACTAGTTAATAATTTTAGCATATTTCAAATTAGATATACCTAGGAGAGCGAGATCCCCAGACACATGCGAATCAAATATATCTAGGATACAAAAAGCAACGAGAGGGGCAAGCGAGAAAGTCAGATACACGTGAATCCGCTTGATTACAATGTATCTAGAACAAACTACACCTAATTTTGACCTTATGTGGATACATGCATTTGAGTGCATCTGATTGCGTCAAATACATGTATATGAAGTCCAAAATTTGATAAAATTCATAATATTACAAATTAACGTGAATTTAAGTAATTAGCTCCTAATTCTAGCCAGTGAAACTTCGGTAAGTTACCCTTAGAAGTTACTCATGGAAGAATGTAGCAATGAATTTAAGTCACGCTTGTAAAAAAATAATTAGGACTACAGATCTAGTACATATATGGGCCAGGGAATTCAGGTACAAATAAATTTTTATTTGAAAATAAAATAATAAAAAATATGTCTAAATTACGAGACTCATTTTAATACTATAAGAAATAACTTTTACATCAAATTAGTTTGTTAAGATCTTCCTTCTATTTTTTCATTCTTACTATTTTTCCTGAAAGATTAAAATTCTTTTACCTCCATAGATCAAGCAATTTTAATGGTAATTTTAGTGTTTAGAAATATAGAAAAGTGTCGTGAGTTTTAGGGGTCGATTGGTAGGAGTATTAGGAGAAATATTTCATGTATTATGTATGATACTATTTAGTATTATGTTTGGTATGAATTTTGGGTCTATGTATAATTAATTCATGGATTAGTTATATATTCTACACAATATTATAGGATGTATTAGTAATACATAGAATTTAATACCATTGAATTAATCTATGTAAAGACAAAAATATCCCTCAAATCATCTTGTTTATATCTTGATTTTATGTTTTATATTTTGTACTGGTAAATTTATTTACACAAATTAACTTACAAATTTTATTATTTAGAAAGAGTTGTTCTTTTGTTAAATAAATCCAATACAATATTTGAAATGTGAGTTGTTTAACATTTACTAATTGAAAAGGCAAATATATTACCACACAATGTTTGTGATCTTAATTGAATGTACGAAAAATGGCCGAAAATACCCTTGAATTATTCGAAAAGGTTTAAATATAGAAAAAGATGTGATCTCCTTTACAATAGTTGGTTGTGAAACCTGGTATGATCTTTGTTCGAGTGTAGAAATTGAAAGCTTCTCTTCCGAGACTAACATGTGGTGTAACACCGATATCACGCTAGATGTATCTGTCAGATTCTTCCTTACTAGATGGACGAAATTAGCATCAGCTGGGGTAATCGATGGAGTGTTCTGTTGGATTTGACGTACACTCACGGATCATTTTTTATGATAGTGTCAATAAACGTTTCTGGGTTTTGCAATTGAATCAAGAGATGTATGTATGTCTTGAACTCTTGGTGTCTTGGAGTATCGGGTGGGGATCTCTATTATGCATCGTGTAGCCAGGCAGACTTTACACTGTGGTACTTCGAGAGCAATATTCGTAGTCAAGATGCAGTATGGGTCAGGAAATATACTGCAAATTTAACCAATGCACTTGTAAATTATTGTCCAGGGTTTTTTGAAGCCGAGGTGATGTGTGTGGATATTCATCGTTCTAATCCACACATCGTTTATCTGAAAATAAATGGTAACATTGTTTCATATGACTTGGAAAAGAACTTTTGTATGATATCGGAGAGGGAGACTACTTATTGTTTACTAATTATGAGTGGTATCAATGGCCGCGTCTTCTCTAAAAACTATCAACAAGTGAAAGTCTTGATATCTAATCGAAAAGACATGATGAAGAACTGCATTTCAAGGATTTAGTGCAGGCTGCAGGGAATTAAATAGTTTTACAAATACTTCAATTTCTTCGAGTGGAAATAGTACCTTCTACTTCAACTAGATATATGGCAACTACCTTGCATAAGAAGAAGATACGACAAATGTAATTTTTTTTTGTTAGTTCAATCTTGTATTTTGCTTATAGAGGGAAAGGTTATAAGTTTGTAGCCCTCCTCTGTTTTTGTGTAACTTATATTTGATTTTGGTCTTATGATTTTGGTCCAAAAAGGTGGATTGAAGGGTATTTTTAGTCCAATAAGTGAATGAGGGGTATATTTAAACATTATTGGATAGTTCAAAGGTATTTTTTACCATTTTCCATTGAATGTATTATTTGTTGATATATATGTGTTTTCTAATTATGTGTATTTTGAACAATTTATAAAGTTGAAAATATATTAAAGGCTTAAGTCATCTGCAACCCCTTAAAATTGTCCGCATATTTCACATACACACCTCAACTATGACTATTACCTAGTGAACACCTAAATTGTTCAAAAAGTATACCTATTAAACACAAAATGTTGATGGGGCAAAATAAATGTTTTTCACTTCCGCTAAGCGCGTGAAACAATCTTAAATAATATTTTATTTTTACTTTTTCAAATAAACTTAATACTTTTTCTTCTTTGACTGCCACTTGGCATTTAAATAATTTAATTTCTTAAAAAATAATTTTAAAAGTAACTAGTAAAATTATCTGCACTTCGCGCGGGAATTTAATATCACGGAATTTATAAAATAATAATTAAAACCAATCGGGTATTAAAACTAAAACACTATATTATCTTACATAAAATATTACGTAGTAACAAACATTAATAATGTAAAGGAAAATGAAACTTATTACATATCATTTATCCTTAATAACATAAACATAAATTAATGATTGTAAAAATACATATCAAGAGCTGTAACATAAGAAATGTTGTCAGTGAGTCACTCAACTGGAGCAAAGTACACAAATATTTAATTGTGAAGAAGAAGAAGAAGAAGTGGAGGAGGTTCAGAATTTTCGTTATTTTTAAATGAGAGAAAATCCCTCTATTTATAGACAACAGTGCCTTATCAGAAAGGTTACAACTATTTGGAAAAGTTGCAACCCTTCGGAAAGGTCACAACCTTTCATAAAAGTCGCAACTCTTCATTAAAGTCGCAACTTTTCATCAAAGTCACAACTCTTCATTAAAGTCGCAACTTTTCATAAAAGTCACAACTATTCATAAAAGTCGCAACTCTTAAGGAAAGGGGAAGGCTAATTTTGGAAATAAATAAATTAACAGGGAATTCTGGTTTGTGGTGGCGCCACGTAGGCGGGCCTAAGATTCTCTTTTATATAGATATGATATATGATATATGATACTAATTCTTAAATCAAAACAAAAAAAAAGCCTCCACCCCACCCCTTTTAAGTCGTCTTCTTCACGAAGACAGTGCACTTCATTGTTTTGTTTTTCTTTTTCTATTTTATTTCTTTTCAATATTTATTAAAAAATAAAAATTGAATCAGCTAATTGAATTTAGAGGGAAAAAAAAGAACATTAGGCTGAAAAAAGTTAGCCGATCGACGTCCATTTCGGTCACCTTCAAACAAATATTACCATTCAAATTAAATTGTAAACCCACTAAACTTATCAAAAATAATATCATATTGATTCGATGAAATTAATTTAGGCTCTCTTGCTTTCTCTTTGTTATCGATTTCAAGACGATTGACAAATTCACTTTCTTCATCACTCTTGTATCAGTCTCTTTGAATAGCTCTTTCTCACGTATTAGGAATAAAAAATAATTATATAAGCAATTAGCAAAGAAATTGAATTTTATCATTTGAGAAAGAAAATCTTGCTTGAAAGAAGATGAAGAAGAAAGGGGATTTTGGTAGGGTTGGACTTCTCATTTATTTATTTTTTATAAAAAAAAATAGATGGAAAATATATTTGAAATGATTTTAATTCTTTTTAACATAAAATTCTTTTTTTCTATAATTGTTGGGCCCAACGCCACATGTTATCTTGTAATTTGTCATTTTACCACATCAAGCAAGTGTATTACACACATTTTAATTTTTTTTACTTATTATCGAAAAATGTCTAATAGAAACAAGTTTTGAATAGATAAAAGTGCTCAATAGATTAGTAGCCCTAGTTGAGGTGTCTAAGTGAATTATGCGGACAACTTTAAAGGGTCGCAAATGACTTAAACATATATTAAAATTACACCTTGCCATTCAATATTTGTGATTTTTGGAATTTACCTAATCTAGATTTACATAGAAAAGTTCTGCTTCAGGAATAAAGCGCTTTATATAGTCGACTTTCATTATCTAAATTTGAATTTAAAATCTCTAATTAAATTAACAGGTACTTAGCACCCCACCACAACCTCATGAGTGGTCCATTTTTTATCTTCGAACACCTCCCCACAACTCCCACCCACCAAAGAAAAAATGAAGCTAAAAATCAACACTATTCTCCATGAGCCCGCCACCCCAACCCCCACCCCCCAACACCTTTTATTGAGTTATGACTTTAAAAGAAAAAAATTACGACTTTTCTAGAAAAAAATTTAAGTCACCTTTGTGGTGAGAAGTTTGGCTTGGACCCAATGCCTATTGACCTTTTTTCCAATTTCATTAATCAACATTCAACCTTACACTTTTAAATTCATTTACATTCAAATTTAATTTATTGTAATTTGTATACACTTTGCTTTCTATGGCAACCATTTTTTGGAATTTGTAAGAACTTATACATCATTTGCGGAGACAAAATTTAATATAAACTAGCTTAAAATGCAACTCATCTCCTAACGAAAAAAATACAAATGATCTTTTTTTTGTTTATTACCATCAAAATAGGAAAATTAAAATGATATTTTTAAAAGTTGGCCCATAGAAAATTTCAGTATTTCTCACATACGTAGGATGCTGAAGAATATTTTTAATGAAACTTCTGGACTGCAGGTATTGGTAATTGGATACACTATAATGTTTCAATTATCAAGTTTTTCTTCTATTTCTTTATTATATTGTGTAATACAACAACATATGGTTCTCCAATTTTAACTAATATTTTAATTCTTCTAGCCACGGAGTTGTTGATTTCCTAGACAATAATTATTATATTTAAAGAAACGTTTCTAAGAAGCAACCTTCTGATTTTTCAGATTGGCTAGATTAGGTAAAGGGGACCACATTCTCTTGTTGTTATCATAAAGATTGGTTAGATTAGGTAAAGTGGACCACATTCTCTTGTTGTTATCATAAAGAATGGCTAGATTAGGTAAAGTGGACCACATTCTCTTTAAAGTAAGTAATTCCTTAGTGAACGTGATGTTTGATAAATTGTCTGTTATCTTAACAAAAAATCTTAATTGACTGTAAACCCAAAATCTCAAACAACAATGAAGGGACTGACCGATAAAGTGCAGTCACTCCTATATAGCTAGCTATCTTTATGAATTTATAAGCGCAGTTTCTTTCAAAATCAACTTCATTTTCTAGTGTGGTAGCCATGGATAACGGGAGCAAGCAACTACATGTCCTCTTCCTTCCTTACTTCGCCACTGGTCATATCATTCCATTAGTTAACGCTGCCAGGCTATTCGCCTCCCGTGGCGGTGTCAAAGTTACCATTCTCACTACCCACCACAATGCTTCCCTCTTCCGATCTTCTATTGACAATTCCCTAATCTCTATCGATACTCTTAAGTTCCCTTCCACTGAAGTTGGGTTGCCTGAAGGGATCGAAAATTTCAGCTCCGCCTATTCAACTGAAATCGCGGGCAAAGTATTTGGCGGCATTTATCTTCTGCAGAAACCAATGGAAGATAAAATTCGTGAAATCCATCCTGATTGTATCTTCTGTTAGTGTGACATTTTAATATTCTAAAATATATTAAATTTTGCAAATTCTGCATGGTCACACAGACATTGGTTTTCTAGCCGTTGGTTGACTTCTCACATTTCATATGTTACAAAATGTTAGATGCATGTAATGACAATCATAATTGCTGCATTACTATCTTATATTACTCCAAATTGGAGTTAGTGCCATATGCACATCAGTTTTGCAAAATGCCGTTGATGGTATTAGCCGTTGATGGCATTGGTGGGCACTTGATTGTCACTCTTAATTCCTCCATTATCCTTGTAACCTATGTAACTCCTAAGGCCATTTATCTTCACTATTTACTACACCATTTATCTTCTTATTCTTGATAGGAAGACTTCTTCTAGTATAAATAGTGGTGGTCTTCATTTGATTTGGTACACACAATACACAAGAAAATATAGAGTGCATAAGGTTTGTCAA
>JAKRZT010026848.1:0-10571 GCA_029582215.1 Solanum sparsipilum
TAAAATATCATAATATATCAATCATTAATTTATCTTTATGTAACTATAAAAAATAAGAAATATTTTCATTTTTTTTTTGAACTAGAGTAAGATAAACATTTTCTAATTTTAAAAAAATATATTATTAGAAAAAAGAATGTGTTAAAAAGAAAATAAATAATATATTTATTTAGAAAATGAGCATTTTTGACCCATTAAATAACAATAAGAGTATTTTTGAACCAAAGTATTGACGGCAAGAGCATTTTTGGACCAAACTACAAACGAAGAGAATTTTTATTTCTTTGTCATAGTTTAAAGGCATTTTTGACCTTTTTCCCTTAGTAAAATATTTTTTTCTGAATTTTTTAATATAATAATATCAGAAATATCGTGTTCATTCAACCCTAAATACGTCACTTTTTTTCGTGAGCGAGGGCGTAGGGGACCAAATATAACCGTGTAGGGAAGCCGTGTACCCGTCCATTAGTGCGATCCTTTTCTACGAAGAAAAATACTAGTATATTGAAATATTTTCATCGTCAAATATTACGTGCAAAACTTAATTATTAAGATTTATAGATGTTTTATTGTGGTCACACTTTTTCTTCTTATTGTTGACAGCCAAAATAATATTAACTACTCATATTTGACTTTGAATTGTTCGTTTGAACAACCCAACTAAATTCAACGTCTCATATAGAATAATTTCTTTGCTCTATAAAGATAAAAATAAAGCCAGCGTATATTTTAATTTTTTTTAATCTTCTAATATTAAAATTACAATGATTTTTAAAAACTCAATTGAAGTAATTGAATCAGATCAATTTTTATGCTCCTTTAAATAAATCTGAAGATTTTTATATAAATTTATAATCGTCCCGAATAAGTATGTTATTGCACTCTTATTCATTCATATATATATATATATATATTTACTATGTTATCTCGCTAGAATAAACGATACTTAATAAATATATAGCTTGTACTTTAGTAAATTTGATATTTAAAAGAAAATAGTTTGGTGGTTTATAATTTTTTATAATTATAAAATATCATATGTTATCTAGAAGCATATTTATACCGACTAGAAATAAATGGGTATGTATTTAATATTTTTCTTAAAAGAAACCCCACGAGCTTTAAAAGTTGTTGCAATTATGAAGTATGACTAGGCTATGTACATTATATTAGCCAAGTCAACATTGTTTTGCCATCACTATCATAAGTCAATCACTAGCCAAATTTAAAAAAAACAATTGTAAAATCTGTAAACTATATAATTTTTATAAATATAAATATTTTTTTGTTTTTAATGATGGATTTTCTTGGGAAAAAAGGATTGGTTTAATGAAAACCCTAATATGATCGTCTATCTCACTTTGTTTTAATCAATCCTTTACTTTTTAATTAGTTGGTTCACCATTGAATAGTGTACTCCCTTTGGTCCATTTTACTTATCGTCTTTATTTAAAAATAGATTATTCAAAATAGTTGTTGTTTTAAAAAAAAAAGGTAAAAGGGTCTGGTGGACCCTTGTACTTATATGAGTTTGTATTATAAACCTTTCTACTTACCCTTTTGTCATCTGGACCCTTGAACTCATCTAAACTCAATTTTTTACCCTTTAGCTGTCTGTATACCACAAACGTCTGACACGTAATTTCGAAATTAAGATATCAGTAATTTTTTGTTTTCACTTTTATTATCGGTCATAAATATAAAGAGATATTAATATGATGCAAAAAAGAAAAGTATGGTATAAAAAGGGTAATAAATAAGAATAATTTAATCAAATTAGCCATTAGTTAATAGAGTATTTTTTTAAGTGTACTAATCCGAAGAAGTAATTTTGACTTAACTCAAAGTATAATTCTGAATAAATGGAGGAATTGTAACTGAGAATACGTGGTACATTTACCAAGGTTAAGCTTGACAATTAATGGATGCATTTTATAATTTTCTAACTAATGATAGCATGACCTTGAGATGAATATACCTTACAGTTTCAGTTTTGTTAAATACTCCCTTCGTTCACTTTTATTTGTCATTTATTTTTAAAATATATTTTTATTTTTACTTGTCATTTTTGACATATAAAAAAATAACAAGTATCTTTTTCCATGTTTTACCCCAGGATTTTGAAATGATGGGTGCACTATTACGAAATGATGGATCTAAAAAATAATTTTGATCAGTTTAACATTTAGGTCTTATCACGGAAAATCATTAAAATTTTAAAATTATAGGTCCAAAATTATTTTTTATCTATCCAAACCAAAGGAAAATAAAACAAGATAAATTAAAGATTCAAATTTCTAGACTCAGAGGTGCACCCAATCATCATCGTACGTCATTATATGATACTTCATGTGTGGGTTCACATATCTATGGTTTAGATATATTTTTTAAAATTTAACACTACTATATATGATTTCAGGAGGGGAGCATGGGTTCACGTGAATTCAATAACCCCCTCCTGAATACGCCTTTGTTTTACCCTTAACATTAAATATTATTCTCCATATCATTTTTAAGATATACTTAATATTAGTTATCAGGTATAGTATAGTAAAATATTTATATCAATAATTATTTTTTTAATTAGTGTGTCAAGTCAAACAATTACAAGTAAATTTGAACGGAGGGATTACTTTTTTTGTCTGATGATGCTTTACCAGATACACATAGGACAAAGTGATAATTTAATAGATTTTTTGTAGTTATCTTAGTTTAGTATTGTTGGATTTTTTTTCAAGGTTAAGCATTAAAAAAATTGGATGTAATGTGAATTAAAAAATGGAGGGAAATTAGATGAAGATAAATAAAGTTTATTTATCCCTCGTTAATAGTGAAGATTGAATTTTTTTGTGCTTTTAAATATAAATACTTTTTCTAGCTATTAAAAAGTTAAAAATACTATTATTATTATCGCTCAATCAACTTCACCCTTGTTTTATTTTCACTAGTTAAAGGCTTCAATTTTGTTTCATTTTTCACTAGTTATAGGCTTCAATTTTGTTTCATTTTCACTAGTTAAATTAATTTATTAACTCGCTAAAAGAAATTGATAAAATTATTGAAGGCTTCAACTTCGTTCTATTTTCACTGGTTAAATTAATTTATTGGTTCGCAAAAAAAAACTTAATAAAATTATTGAAGTGTGAAGTTTCATTACCTTAATAATTCACTAGTGAAATTAATTTATTGATTCACAAAAAGAACTTAACAAAATTATTGTAGTGTGAGATACCACCACCATAATAACAAGGACACTCAGTGAATTTCAAATTCTCATTAAGAAAATGAAAGTTTAATTGACCAACCAATTAAGCTAATAAGATTTTTTTTTTTTAAAAAAAAAACTAATAAGTTTCTCACTTTTTTTAGCCTATATATAGGGATGTAAATAATTTCTCCCCTCTAACTTTGTTTTAGATGCATTTATCTAATAATTACTATGTCAAAATATATTCGCAGATGAATCCAAAATTTGAAGCTAATAAAGATACAATCTTTAACATAGTCATTAATTAGTAGCTATTGCTCTCTGCTTTAATTACTTACTCTATAGGTGATAAATTAATTGTCAATTAATAAAAGTAATAAATAAAAATATACTAACAAATAAAATCGAAAAGTTGCTTTTAGTGTTGTAGATTCTGGCAGCCACTATCGCCAACAATACACGTTGGCCAACAAGTCAAATTCGATAGGCTCTAAGGCAACGATCTAAAAAAAAAAATTATTGAGATATCTATATTAAAATTTAATTAAATTTGATTATATAGAAAAATTTTATTGTAAAATATTTCCTAATAAAGAATTTCAGTAAAAAAATTTAAACTCGAGATTTGTACCTAACATAAATGACTATTATCACTCCACCAAAATCTAAATCGATCGCATTCTAAAAATCTTTACAAAACCAAAATTCTCTTTTTTAAACTTCACATCCATCTGTAACCCTCCATTTTGGAGTTTCAACGTTTCTAGATTGACTGTTTTATCCCTTTCTTCTCTGCCCCCACAAGGCAGTGTACAACTATACAACAGTGTTGTAATTTCTCATTGTTGTGTGGCCTTCTCCATGCACTCCTTATTTATTTATTAGTAACACCTGCTTGATTATAAAACAAAAAAAAAACTATTCTCTCTCCCTTCACACAGTTCATAGGATTCTCCGTGGAGGGCTCTTTCTGGGGTTTCTCTGCGTTGACATAAGGTTTGTTCTTGATCTGGGATTCTGTTAATTCTTTCATATATGCTTGTTTTCAAATGGGGTACTTTGTTTTTTTGGTTCTGTTTAAGTTCTTGAGAGTTGGGGTTTTTGTGCTAGATCTTATGTTTGATAGTAATGTAGTTCATGTACATGAAGTCTGACTGTTCCTTTTAATTTTGCTTGCAGGGGTTCTTGAATTCTGGATTGAGTGAGGTACTTGTTTCAAACTTTTGGTGTTTAAATCCAATTTCCTGATAGATCTGGTTGTTTTTAGGAACCCCTTGTTGCTGTTAAACCCTTAGACCTTATAACAATTCAATCTTGAAATAGTAAAGATTTCAATTTTGTACGTGTTGATTTTAGTGTTAGTTTTGAGGTGGGGTCAAAGTTAATTGAATTCCATCAAAATGAGTGAATCAAAACCAGAAGCCTCAGTTAACAACCCTCCTCCTTCTTATTCCAGAAATTTTCCTGATTTCAAACAGTCTGTGAAGCTGAAGTATGTGAAACTTGGCTATCATTACCTTATTACTCATGGAATGTACCTATTTTTATCCCCTCTAGTTATTGTCCTTGCTGCTCAAATCTCTACGTTTTCGCCAAGTGACCTATATATTCTTTGGGAGCAGCTTAGGTTCAATCTCATATCTGTCATCATATGCTCTACCCTTTTGGTCTTCCTGTCTACCCTCTATTTCCTAACTCGTCCTCGCCCTGTATACCTTGTTAATTTCTCGTGCTATAAGCCTGAAGATGCTAGGATATGCACAAAGAAGATTTTCATGGAGAGGTCAAAGTTGGTTGGTTCATTCCCTGATGAAACTCTTGAGTTCCAGAGGAAAATTCTTGAGAGGTCTGGCCTTGGTGATTCAACTTATCTCCCTGAAGCTGTGCTGAGGGTACCACCAAATCCTTGTATGGCAGAAGCACGGAAAGAAGCTGAGATGGTTATGTTTGGTGCCATTGATGAGCTCCTTGCTAAAACTGGTATTAAGCCAAAAGATATCGGAATTCTAGTAGTAAATTGCAGCTTGTTTAATCCAACACCCTCATTGTCTGCAATGATTGTGAACCATTACAAGCTCCGTGGAAACATTGTGAGCTACAATCTGGGTGGAATGGGTTGCAGTGCTGGTTTGATCTCGATCGATCTTGCAAAAGATCTTCTTCAAGTCCATCCCAATACCTATGCTTTGGTGCTCAGCATGGAAAACATCACCCTGAACTGGTATTTTGGGACTGAGAAATCCATGCTCCTTCCGAATTGCTTATTCCGGATGGGAGGTGCTGCTGTAATGCTCTCCAACAAAGGATCTGAGCGAAGAAGATCTAAGTACCAGTTGGTGCATACTGTCAGAACTCACAAAGGTTCCGATGACAAGTGCTTTTCTTGTGTTTACCAAATGGAAGATCCCAATGGAAAAGTTGGAGTATCACTGTCAAAGGATTTAATGGCAGTAGCTGGTGATGCTCTTAAAACCAATATCACTACATTGGGTCCTCTTGTGCTTCCCATGTCCGAGCAGTTGCTTTTCTTTGCAACGCTCGTGGGAAGAAAATTGTTGAAGATGAAGATCAAGCCTTATATCCCAGACTTTAGATTGGCCTTTGAGCATTTCTGCATTCACGCCGGTGGCAGAGCTGTATTAGATGAAATAGAGAAAAATCTGCAACTCACTGACTGGCATATGGAGCCTTCAAGGATGACATTGTATCGATTCGGAAACACCTCAAGCAGCTCCCTTTGGTACGAATTAGCCTACTCGGAAGCTAAGGGAAGGATCAAGAGGGGAGACCGAACATGGCAAATAGCATTTGGTTCAGGGTTCAAATGTAACAGTGCAGTTTGGAAAGCTTTACGATCAATTAATCCAGCCAAGGAGAAGAGCCCGTGGATGGATGAGATTGACCAGTTCCCCGTGGATGTTCCAAGGGTTGCAAAAATCTAAAAATCCAATGGGACTTTCATTTAGCTTAGTGCTCCGGATATCGTGGGTGATTATTCTTTATCAGTTGCAATGTGCTGTTCAGTTGTTTCCTTGTGATTCTCAAGCTAGTCTATAGCTGATCTAATTCTATTGAGAAGCTTAGATAGGGAATTCTACTTGCTCTCAATTGTGTAATGAGAATCAAGTAAGTGTTCTTCTCATTTTTATGTTTGTGGAAATTGAGTTTAGGATCATTGACTTGTTGGTAATTTGGAATTCAGGGGGGTAATTGCTGAATATCTATCAGTTAATATCCATGTACTATTTCTTTATTCATGATTTATCCTAGAAATTGATATTCATTGTTCACTGGTTATATGGAGAGCAGTTGTGTTATTCTTCTTTCAACCCCGTCTCCTCGCCCCTCCATTGAAACCATTATATGGTGTGGCTAGCTGCGAAATATGCATACCCAACGAATACTACCCCTTATTGCTGATTACGAGATACTAAAGAAAACAAAACAAAATTCTCCTCCTTTTCTTTTTTGGAAGAAAATTTTGATGAAGAAAAAGTTGAAATATATCTGTCACCTTGTTGATAATAGGATAAAGTTTCATGAAGTTGTCTACTTTCTTGCTTTGTTTGTCTAGGAGAAAGGGAAATGGAGAAGAAAGGTAAAAGTTGTACTAACATTTTAACTAGGAATTCAGGGAAAAGTGAGTTTACCATGTGTTTCATGTTTCAATCAAGCAGCTACCGATAAAAAAAGGCAATCATGTGCCCAAAGCATCTCACGTTAGCGGGATTCAGCAAAGGGCTGCATCCCAAGAGGTGTGATGTAAACAACCTACCCTGTTGCAAGCATTAGCTTTCACAGCTCGCAATACTTGCATTACTGTTAAGCAAAGAAAAAGGGAAGCTCTTGACATCTAAAGATGGAAATTTTTATGGGCAGAAAATTAGGCCTCTTGTTGTAAAACTTTAGGCAAACTTTCACATTGCCAGAACACATGGTGAATTTAGGTAGACATGGGAAGTACTCATTAAACCAAAATGACAAGTTAAGTTATTAAGTTATGCAGGGCAAAGGCCAAAGCGAACAATATCACTAGTAAGCTGGTACGCATTGGTAAATATCGTTGGTATGTTAACATGTGAGTTTTTCTTCGCCATTACCCTTTATTCTAGTTATCTTATCCTTACATTGCACCAAAAGGGCATTTCCTTAAAGGACACAAACCTTAATCTTATCACACAGTTCACATGATGCCCCAAAATGGGTTACATAAACTTCAGCCCATTGCACCAAAAAGGCATGTCCAAAGGACACAGATCAAAACAGGTTGTTCCATGGGCCAACTGTAAGACGTTGATGTTAGTGTAAAAATGTTTTTATAGAAAATATTGTTCACCACCACTAATAGTTTGTACCATGGAATAGTAATTATTATCAACAATTTGTTGGACATATGAGTGCGGCCTAGTAGTCAATAAAGTGGGTAGAGAATCATAAGTTCTAAGGTTCAAATCTGAGCATAGAGAAAAGTACTGATATAGTTACCTGGTATCTGTTGCTAGTGAAAGATAATTGTTACTCAATAAAAATAATTGAGTTGATTGAAAATTGACCCGAACATCACAGTCATTAAAAAACACTTGGTTGGACATAAAGTTGCACAAGTATATATATGATAGAGATGATGTGAGGGGAGCTAGGGTGAGTTGTATTAGTAGTGTGTGGTGATTTTATTAGGACTATCAAGGGGAAACAAAAGTTCATACGTAACTAAGAAAATGTCACACGTGGTATATATTACTGAAAAACAAATTAATGCTTCAACTTATTTTCTCTATCAATCAGTATTATTTTTTTCTTTTTTGCAGTTTGTTAATAACATAAAAATAGTTTTAACCTCGATGATTTCTCTCTAGATACAAACTACAAAGGGTTCTTCCAATCAACATTAACAAGTTTGAAATTGGGTATGGAGAAAATTTTATTAGGAGTCTCACTTTCGAATAGGCCATGCAGTGTGCGATTCGAATTTAGTTGAGATTTCAATACAGACTCTACTCTTTGGACATCGAAAAATCACAGGAAAAAAGGTTAATTCAGACAAAACAAAGGAGAGTTTTCCATTTGAAGTTGACTTGGTCGTTGCTTGACCAAACAAAGCTAAAATAGTTTCAATTTAGAACTATTCCTCAATTAGGTGTAGCCAAATAGCCCATCCATGCAAATGGCAACCCTTCAACTTCCAAGAAACATCATCCATATATATATACATATACATACTATAATATAAACATTTCTTTTTTTACTATATGAAAACCACATACTTTTCTTTCTACACTACAACAAAAACAGTTTTTAGCAGCAATAAATATGCACATTAACAAAGAATATTGAATTCTTTATCAACATTAGTTAATCGTCATTAGATTCGGTGTTGCTCCAAACTTTAGCAATATTTACAAAGAATACTAAAATATATTTGTCACTAGTAATTGCTCTAAAAGAATATATTTAACGGTAATTAATCTCTTGATGTTAATTAATTACTGCTAAAAGTTATTTATGATATAATAATCCTATACGTGCCTTTTATTTTGTAGTTTCTTTTCCTGTTTAGTGCTTACCTTACTATTGATGTCCTGGATAATTTTTAGAATATATATATATATATATATATATGGATATAGTTTAGGAAATACTAGCAATTGGCCAATTATACAGTCCCTGGAGCCCATCTATGTCTTACTTATTGACTTATTGATATAAGTTCTATTTTGGAAGTAATGTTCTTTCATTATATTTTTCATTAAAAAAATTTATAGGTATATTAATAATAAAAAATTATGATCCCTCATATTTTCCATAAAAATCGATGTAATTTAAGTGGAAATTATAAAGTTGGACACTCATAAACCGAATCCATATTGATTTGAGAAAATAAAAATAATCTGATCAAACAAAAACACGTAAAATATTCTAATTTAAAAGTCAAACTATCTGAATTGATATTTACAAACTTGCACAACATCAATTAAATATTTCTCCTCAATGAATACATAGATAGTGACCATTTAAGGAGTACTATAAAACAAAACAATTTGTGTATAAGATAAATAAATAAGATAAAGACATTTGCCTGCATATGAAGGTGTCCCAATTTTCTTAAATAGCTGCTAATCAATATTTTGTTCGATTACATTATTGACAAATTTTGTCGATTCAACGTATAATTAGTCAATGACTAATATTAATAACTGACGGATTAATCAAAGATTCATTCTAGAACATTATAGATATAATTAGTCAGATTTTCTAGAATATATAGAATGTGACTCCCACGTCCTGTACCAATATTTCTACACCCTGCAATAATAGAACAGACAGTTCATATCCATCAGTTTCATAATATATAAATTTATTTTTTGAAAATTAATTAAGCTGATATATCAATCTACATAAATGAACAAGAACTAATTAATAGTACTACTAGGTAATAATTACAAAATCGACGTAGTTTAACTTTAAATAATTGTACTATGTCACTTAATTATCATATTTCACATGTTATCATATCAATGCATGAGTATCAAAGTGCACTATATCAAAAATGATTTTTAATGGTAATAGCTTAATAGTCGCTAAATATATTTTTTAGGCAATTAACACTCTTTGTAAATGTCTCTAGAGTTTATACCAACATAAAATAATAGTCACTAAATATGTAAACTAATACTCTTTATTAATTCCTGCTAGCTAAAAAAAAGTTATTTTTGTTGTACTGATACCGCATATAAATTGGATCTAGGAAATATAAAATATTACTTACTGTCTGAAATCAATATTGAGAGAAGGTGTATTTGGAAGAGCAATGGCAGCTAAAGCAGCATTAGAAAGAACCATGGTGGTTCCTTCTTTAGTTGGCCTTGATTGTGATGTTTTTGCCCTATCAACTATCTTTATCTGAATTGTTTCTCCAGCTTTACATGCTTTAGGCAACACTGAATTAATACAACTGATCAAATATTGTCTTCCACATGCTGCTCCATTGTCCCATATTCCTTCCCCTGCTGCTGCAAAGAAGTTGCTTGATGGGAATTGTGTTGGATCATTCCCAAAACACTCCGTCGCTGCGCCAACAATATATTACTTGTCATGTTTCACTTTTCGATCCATAGAAAAAAAGTCACTTACTACATGGATATAATTGGGACCATCTATTGTTTGAGGTGGTATAATGGTTGTAAAATAGACAAATACAAGGGGTGATTAATAATTAGGTTTAAGGAGATCTGAAAAAAACGAGTCAAATTTAAAGTCGATTACATGAATTTTCATTGTAAGATTAATATAGATAAACGTGATATGATGTATACATTACACCTGATCCCCTTGAGGTAGCCTGTAATGTAGGTAGGTTATCTAC
>JAKRZT010026957.1:0-10585 GCA_029582215.1 Solanum sparsipilum
CTAATAGTGAGCTTTTAACGGTATTTAAACCTCTTGAGCTCCCGCTTTCCATGGCATCTCTTTCATTCATTATTTTCTTCCATAGCCATTCCCTTCTTTGGGGTCAAAGCTGACGCGTTTTCTTCAACAATTTTCTTTGAAATCATCTAGTCAGTCAGCACAAAGACCCCCAAAATCGGATTTATAGCATGCAATTTGCTTCATGTTATCCTTTATCTGAAATCTGAATGGTTTCTGAGAACCTTCTTTTATCTTTATATAGCCTTATTATTACCCAAATACGATTTTTCTTAGTACCTTGATAGTGGGTTGTTATCAATCTTTGTACATGAAAATCATGGCGACTTTGAAATCTGGGGTTCTTGTAAAATTTCTTGAAGATATGAAAATTGGGGGTAATGCCTCCGACTCCGAGGAAAATGGAAAAACCATATTGTTGCAAATTAGAAGCATTATTCCTGTTCTTGAAGAAGGTGATCTTTGGCCTAACAGAGGATTTTACCTAAAAGTTTCAGATATTTCACATGCAATGTATGTTTCTTTGCCTGAAGAGCAAAATGAGATGATTCTTGCAAACCAATTGAAATTGGGTCAATTCATTTATGTACAGAAATTGGAGGATGCTCATCCTTTTCCGTTGATAAGAGGCGTAACGCCTCTACCTGGTAGGCGCCCATGTGAGGGAACCCCTCAAGATATTGATTCCGTTGCGAATGTAATGAACATTCTTCAGGCATCTAATTCTGATTGTATTGTTGAAAAAACTGTTATTTCTGAGAATAGGATTATTGAAATCCCATCGAATTCTGGAAAGTTGTCTAGTGGATTATCTGATCCTGATGGGTTGAAGAACAAAAATGATCATTTGGAAAGAAAATCTAAAGGCAAATTTCGGTCTCTGAGTGCCTCAAAAGTTCGTTCAGATGAGAGGATGGTGGGCTTGGATTGCACTGCTAAAAGATCTGACAGTGAGAGGAGAAATTCTGATCTTTTTAGAGAATTACAAAAGAGAAAGAAAAGATCTTTTGATATCGATAGTGATACAGAAAGCATATTGTCATTGCTCTCATTTTCGTCTCATAATTCAAAGAGAAGAAGTTGGAATGAGTCAGAGATTTTGGAAGTTAAAGAAATCTTCGATTCTTCAGTTGTCAAGCACGATAAGAGACCACCTCGTAGTCACAGTCCAACTGTGAGTGCTAAATATCAAATTTACTTTCCTTTATGTTGATTGTTCCAATATTGCTGTGATTATTTGAAGTCTATAGTTATCTATTATGGGGTTCTTACTCAAGGTTTGTACTATCAATGCATTTTCTAAACTGGGGTAAAAGTTTTAGCAAAAAAACTAGCATGGTTTTGCTTGAACTGAAATTTGGAAATTGACTTATATCAAAGCATGGCTAAGGTTTCTGTACAGATTTATGCAACTAAAATCTAAGTCAAATACAAATATGTAATAGTGATAAGTAAGCATGCTATGTTGATAGAGTCTTGGCATTTATACTACAAAATTGTAATTGATGCATGTTTGTGTACGGTCTGCAGCTATTCGGAGCGAGTAGGGTCCAACATGGACTTCAGACAGAGATGCATTTTATTTACATAATTGTAGACTGCTGCATCCTGTTTTCGATTGATACTAGGTATCACGTTTTCACGCCACAAAATTTATTATATTGTTCCCAGTGGCAATACTACTCTTTCTGTTTATTAAAGCATATTTTGGGCTAATTGTCATGTTTAACTATTTTAGCATACCATATTTATTTGTGGTTTTTCCTTCTAGTTCATCCTTATTCACTTTATATAGACAGGTTTCATCAGTTCGTTCTGTAAGGTATGATAGCTCCGATGACAATTCAAGTTCAATAGCAAGAAGAAGAAAAGTTGGCTCTGCAAAGAAAATGAAGAGTTCCACTAAGGACAAAACTTCTTTCTCCAAGATAAATTGTGAGCAAGCCTCACATCCAATTGACCACTTAGCTAATGACAGGCGAGGGGCAGAAACTGGTATATCGTGGGACTCACTGCCCTCAAGCTTGGTGAAGCTTGGAAAGGTGATGAGTTCAAGCAAAAAGTCACTTTCATTGTAATACTTGCATGAATAGTTGAGTGATTTATATTGGTACTGACGTTTGTGATTTTTCCTTGTACTTCAGGAGGTTGTAAAGCAAAGAGACACTGCTCTGGTTGCAGCTACTGATGCTTTGCAAGAAGCGTGTGCAGCCGAGAGGTTGCTCAATTCCTTAAGGTGCGCTTTCTGATACAAAACTTACTTTATTCAAGATGAGTTTGGGTGGACTAAGTTGAAAATTTCCTGATAGTTCTCTCATTTTCTTGCGTCTTCTTGTTTCAATCGGTTGACTGATAGTTTTTGTATGATATGAGGTCTCAGGGCTCTGTTGTGAACACTTTGCATTGTTCTTGATTTTGTTTTGTCCCTATTGCTTATTATGGCCTATATGTAGGCCTGGGTTGTAATAATAGAAAGTAGGATCTTGAACTCTAGAAACTGTCTAGGTGAAGCTAAAAGAGGTAGTTACTAGTTTCAAGTTACATCCTGATACCAGCTTTACTTCTTCTATCATTCAGGGGTTGTCTTTTAATGATACATAGCACAATCTTCACAAATAAGGAATCATTACCATAATATTAGACATCCATGTCGAAATAAAATCTATACTAGTCATAGACCAGCATCATTAGCAAGTGATGATCATCATTGAAGAACAGCGTCTAGATTGTTTCAAACTACATATCCTGCTTCAGTAGAGATTACCATGGTTGTTTTTGCTAGTAAGATCATGTAGTATTGTACCATTTTCTAAACAGGAAAAGACACAAGGGTAGAGATAGAGGTAGCCTCTGGTAGAAAAGAATTAACTGAGTGGAGTTCCTTGAAATGACACAATATAGGGACTTTATTGGCAGTTGCCATGCCAGAGATGAAACAATTTTAAAGCATATGACATAGTTGTGGTGAGAATCTCAGCATAAAATTAGCTGTCACTATCTAATACGGAAGAAATAAGGTTCTATTTTTGATAGTTAATCTTTCTGCTCATGAGCTGAAATATTTCTTAAGTGCATTCCCAATAATCTACAAAAGCTACCAGTGGTTTGGGCTAGGGACTTCCATGTTGGAGATCTCAAGTTCGAAACTCCTTGCCAGCGAAAGCAAGGGGTTTGCCTTCTGGGTCGAGCTCGTAGCACGGGTTACCTCTCTTGTGTGGTCTGCGAGATATTGCATAGGAGCAGGGGTTTTACCCTATGCGCACCCTAAGGGTAGCGGCTGCGGGTTTCCCTTGTCATCAAAATAAAAAATTAATACAATGTATCTTCTTATTGTTTTTAGTGCAATTCCTGTGTTACTTTCTTTTCCTTTTCGCTGTTATTCCATTCTGATGGCCCATATATATTCCTTTCTCCAGCAAGTTCTCAGAGTTCCATTTAGCTGAACAAGATGATCTCCAGCCTCATGTTGATAAATTTTTTGATCTTCAAGATGACATGGCTCAGACACGATTAATATTGCAGTCTCTTACAAATATAAGTCCACTTAGAACTTCAGGAGAAGCTGATCATTCAACTTATAACACCAGTTCAGTTAAGGAAGCATTGACCATTGCAGTTCAGAGAAAGAAAAATTCATCTATGTGGATAAAATCTGCTGTGGCTCTTGATCTTTCACCATGCTCCACCACTCTCAATCCAATCCATAACACTATGGCTGTCACCAATATGCCGAAGAAGTCAAGCATATCAAATCGAAGTACCAAACCTAAAGGGTCATATATTATCAAATCACATAGAAACACTGATGAGATTCCCTTCTTATTGTCGTCTGACAAAGATGAGCAACCTGAATGGACTAGGGGAAGCACAATGCCTACAGCCACTGTCCTAGCTTCTTCGTTGCAGAACGAGTGTAGAAAATTGTTTTTGGGACATGTAGAGAAGTACCTAGATGAGGTTGAAATAAAAGCCTCTTCAATGGCAGTAGATAGTCAAATAGCAGGAATGATGTATAAGGTGAAGAGAGTCAATGATTGGTTAGATGTGATAATCAACAAGGAGGTGAATGCTCGAAAGGATGGGAGCTTGGCTGACTCAGAAATTGAAATTTGTCATAGGGTAAGGAACAAAATATATGGGATCTTACTGAAGCATGTTGAGAGAACTGCTATGGCTTTTGGAAGTAGCAGTTGAATACCGGGTGATATCAAACTTGTAGACTGTATATTGAAGCCACAAAATTTAGATATAAGTACAGTAATTGCTATGTATAAAACATGAGAGTGAAAATGTATACATGCATAGATCTTCTCTAAGAGATGATTTGTGCATAATTTTTTTATTTTTTTTCATTTCCACTCTCCTGAATACTTATATTTCTTAGTGTATACATTGTTGTCTGCACAGACATCTTGTAAATATAACTCCACGTAAATGTGCAATACAGATACCGATTGGTCCATGATTATGAGCATTTCCGTCTTTGCTTTTCTGGGCTTAAACTTACTTCAAAGTTTAAACCGATCCCTGGACCATTTTTGCTGCAAACTTAGACTCATGGGCTAGTATCAGCAAGAGATGGAAATACCAGAACAAATTACAGATCATTTATGAGTACAGATAATGTCTTTTTGATTTCCATAATTCAGTTTGTATAATTAACACCTCATGACAACCTAAGAAATGCTATAAAGTATAAACACTTAAAAACCAGCTCCTTCATCATGCTGAGATATTCAGTCAGAGATGAATGATTAGTCTCTCATGGATAAGATGATAATATAACCAGTCGATAGGTTGAGTCTTTATTAGACACCATTACAAAATGACAATAATTCTCTATCTCCCTGTATGATAATGCTCTCATCGATCAATTTACTAATGTACAATAAGACCACCATGTCTTGTGAGCTTTTCAACATTATGATTTTGAAGTGCCTATCTTCAGATCTAGGCCAATGTCCATTCCGTTGTATGCAATGGGAGCATACATCCATAGGTCATCAGAGCTCAAAAGCTGTAGACACCCAAACAAAAAATTAAGCCCCATATTAATTAAAATCATCTCCTGAGAAGCAATGAACATAATTGGTATCATTAGTTTTTAGATAGCGATGGCATCATTTTGACTATTTTATATACTGCTTTCACTTCTTTTATCCCACTCGTGTTGTTTTGCTCTCTGTACGTGAAAATGCAAGTCTGCGTTAAGGCTAAGAGAATCCGTAGCTTAGAGTTGGTATGTTCAATGACTGAAATCCTAGTTTGTGAAAGGGATGATAAACCTTACCTTGATTTGGAGTTGCAAAAATTTGACATACTGGACTGCCTCTTCAAGCATGGTGCTAATATCAACCTGTTGTCAAATATGTTGACCTTTCAGTTTCAAATTCTCTTAGCAGATAACATGATCTTTGATGCTGTTTTAGTGACTGACTACACTTACCTTGGTTCCATTAGGGACTAGACTCTGCAAAATCCTTAATCTTTGATTAATTTTCTCTCTTCTTTTCTGTAAAGAGGAAAGAAAATATTCTTTTGATCACATATACTAGATGATGGAGAAAACAAGCAAAAGTAGGCGATTAACACACAGTTAAATACCCTAGCATACAAGCTCTGGGAGTCAGTTGCTGAGCCTCTGCTAGCTCTAGATTTAGGTACATTAATAGATTCATCTTCTGAGCAGCAACTTATCGAGTTCTGCCTCTGAAGTGCAGCCTTGGTTTCCCCATCCATCTTACTAGTCTTTTTCAGCTTTACGCTTCTCTTGTTCTTTGGGACCTATATAAGAAAAGAAAGATCAGATGAAAACATGAAATAACAGTTCACATGATAATACTCACATCCCCTAGCAGGTTGCACGATCTCTTTTTCTTAGAGCTCTCTGGTGGACTATCCAGTACTTTAGCCGTGTTTTCACCAGACTCCATGCTATCATTGCTCACATCTTGGTTGAGGAAGTCATCCACTTCAATTGGATTGTAATTAGCAAGCACCTGAGAGGGTGTACTTGTGTTTTCACCTTCCACCATACCATATTCCTTTGTTATTGAACTTTCATTTCTCGTCAAGATTGATCGAACATGACTCTGGTAGTAGCTTTCATGACTCGGAAGGGAAAACTGAGAATTACTACAACCATTATAACTAGAAAAATACATAGAAGGAGTAGTAATATTGTCAATGTTATTAGGCTGCCAAAGAAACTGAGCCATGAAATCAGCCTCCTGATCAGTGGAATACATTCCACTCCATTCATCTTCAAATACAGGCTCCATATTCTTATTATAACTAAGAGCCTGTAGGGAAGTTAATGGAGCTCTTCTATGTTATTAACTGATCATAGAAAGCTCAATATGGTTGACGCATAGAGACACATATTTATACCAACACAAATGAAGACTTTGTTTGTTCCAACTAGTAATTTAATTATACTTCATTCCCTCTGCATTTTTTTTTATGTCTAATAGGGGATATCGGTGCACAAAACATCTCATGTTCACGCAGGGTTCAGGTAAGGACTGCACTCAAGGGGTATGCTGCAGACAATCAATCCTAATGCAAGCATTAGTGACTGCTTCAATGACTCTAACCTATGACCTATAGGTCACATAGAGAAAATTTTAGTTTATGTCACCTTTTTAGATTTAATTTGTTAAAAAAATGACACAAATATTATATTCCGTAATTCCTTAAGTTTAAATTTCTTATTTCACCCATACTAATATGTTTAAAATTTTGGGTTCAATTAAATACTGTCATACAAAATGTAATGAAGAAGTATTGGTCACTTGTCCACAATATGGACCAAGTACAACTCAACTAAGAAGACTTGGTTTAATTAATTATGGACAAAATGATGCAACCTTTGAGAGGCTTTAAAATAACTCTATATATACATAACAACAATAATGAGACAATCATTGAGAAAAGGGTTAACTGTCATCTGTTACTTCAATTCTATGGAACACTTTAATGAGAAAAAAAAGTTGGAAGTGAGATAAGGGCAGGGTATTGTATAGATAATATGTGGAGAACGTGAGGGTCTTTTTCAATACATTAATAATAAAAGTGAAGGCAATGATTTAGTGATATCACTAGCCTACACATAGATCGTGGCGGTGAGTCTTACATTCTTAAAACTATCTGGAAAAAGACATTATACCTTCCATGCTTGTATTTAAATGGCCTAACCTATCGGTGGCCCCCTAAAGTTGGCACCAATTTTCGCTTAGACACCTTGACTAAGCTTTGTTCATTTTAGATACCTCATGTCATGTCCCGTTGTGTCATTTTAAAACTTGTTACTGACATGCAATAGTGAGTGTAATACACTCAATACCAGCGCGTGAAAGACTCATTTAATCATTTTTATTTATTTATTTTCATTTTCTTCCTCATTTTTCAGCCACCATCTCTCAAAACTTGAACTCCTTCCCTGGAGAAATTGTTTGGATAATGCTATAGACAAAAAAAAAAAGAATTTCAACACGAAGGAATTTCACAAAAAAAACTAAATTTCAACCCATTAGAAGGGTCATGATTCATGTTGTCGCAAAGAAGAAGGGCAACGGAAAATCTTGAAAAATACAATGGGTGTGGTGGGAGAGGGGTGGAGAAGACGATGTGGGTGGCGAAGGGGTTGGGGTTAGGGTGGGCAGAGGTGGAGAAGACGCTGGATGGGTGGGGGAATAGTGGAGAAGACGATCTGGGTGGGTGGGGTGGAGAAGACCTTGGTGGGGTTGGGTTATTTTTATTTTATTTTTTGTGTAAAAAATTTCCACATGTCATTTAGTCATTGGCTATTTCTTCATTCTACTAAAATATCATTGTTTAAAAATTATTTTTAATATATATGTCACTATTTTTATTTAATTTGCTACTTTGACACGTCATCGGCAAGTGTGTTACACACCTTATATATTTGACTGATTGTTAAAAAAGTGTTAAAATGACACAATGCAGTATGACATGAGGTGTCTTAAATGAACAAAACTTAGTTAAGGTGTTAAATGAAAATTAGTGTCAACTTTAGGGGGTCACCGATGGGCTAGACGTATTTAAACTGATGACTCACATACATATGTATGACTTCGTTCAATCATCTAGTAATCACACCATATTATGTTGTGAACAACTTGGATCCGTAAGGGTTTATGGGCTAGAATTGATGAAGGAGATTGATTTAGTTAGGATTATTGGATCGAGTGAAATGTTGGGGCATTTTATTAGCAAACAACTCAAATTCTACTAGTTTAGGGGTTAATTACTTGCTTTTTTGTGAGTTTTTAATATTACAATTTCTTGCCATATTTCGGTCCTTAGATACATATATCTACCACGTCTAGATACATGTATCTCGGATACATGCTAAATAGATATATCTAATTATGTGTATCAAAATATGAAATGTAACTGAAACACATCAATTTAGGAGAAATCACACGTATAAATATTTGTGCATCACTGATCCAAAAAAAATCAAAATTCTTCCCATTTTTTTGAGCATCAGAAATCTTTTCACCGCTTCTTCCCTGAATTTCTTCTCCAAAAAAAAATAAAAAATTTCAAATTTCTTCTCATTTTTTTCGACCATCAAAGATCTTTCCCATAGTCACACATAATCTTACTCAGATTCATGAATATTTTATTAGGTACATGAACTCTTAATTAGATACATGTGTATATTTTTATCAGATACATATTTTGACCACCTCTTTCCTTCACTCCCCTTCGTCTCTCTCCTCTCTGGCCATAGACCAGCGCCACCTTGCTGCTCATCTCCTCGCCACCATGAAACTGTCATCTCCGTCGAAAACCCCACCAAACTAGTGGCAAACTCTTCGTTCCTTGCTGCTCTTCTCCTCACCACCAAAATCCTGGCGAGCTACCAAAACCCCAATGACACTCCATCTCCAGTAGGCATCAAGGACATGCCGATGAAAAGTGATACCATCATGGTCAATTCTAAACTAACTAGAAAGTATTTTGGGTGATGAACGTGGGAGTGAAATTGTAACACCTTGCAACTCTATTATGAGAATCAGAATCTTTCGTTGTAACTTGTAAGTATGTAAGCTTGAACCGGGTGATGTCCTACTTGTGCTTATGTTTAAGGTTCATTCATATGTGTGGAAAGTGTATTGAAAGGTGTGTAGGGTCATAAAAGACCTTTAGTACTAAGTCGAGTTCAGAACTTTCCTACTGGCTATGTTTTTTCGCATTAGTTCATGCAAAGATCAAATTCAAATGACCATATCTCTCAGCATATGGTTCATTAATTAGGTAGACCACCTATCAAATTAAAGGTCTATGAGCCTTTTTTCTAACTACACCAAGTTTGCATCATTTCAAGTTCAGAGTAGAATGTTATGACAATTTTACCAGAGATTACCACAATAAAATTTTTAGAGTGTGAGAACTATGAACCTCATTTAAGGGTTGTAAATTGAAGTATGACCCGTACTGTCAACTCGTGAAACAAACTTTTAAAAAATCATTGTTTGGTTTGATTCTTACGAACCCAGTTACAGGCCGTAAAATCATCTACCGGCCGTAATTTGAGCCCGTAAAATGATGTCTTAAATCCTTTTTTTGGGCCTGATTTTCAAAGATTTGATTACGGTTTGTAAAATCAATTATGGGACATAATTTGAGTCCGTAGAATGAACTTCAAAATCTCCAAATTTCAGCCTCACTTGCACGGATGAGATCTACAACCTATATATCAAACCACAGACCATGATGACCTCGTGGAAGGTTTCCGACAACTTTTTAATTGAGGTTTATTTTGTATTTTCTCACTTTTTCTAAGTCTAATCCATGATATTACGCATATCCTAAAATAGTTTTCACGCTCAAGACTCAATTCCTACGCTTTTAACTCCCTGCAAACTTAGAAACTATTATAAACAAGGCAGAAATTAGGGTTTCAAGTCTTTCCACCCACTCAAAGTATAAAAGACAAAAAGTTGTAAACCATATGTATCCTTCATTCAAATATTCCAGTTTCCTTTTCTAATCAATTATATAGTGACTTTTCAAAGTAAAGTAATGCCTAAAATTCAAGTTTAGATGAAATGTGTTATCCTTAAGGACCGTACCTACACGCTTCAAGTTACAAAATTTCCATGAGTTGCAAAAAAATTGTCCAACAAAATGTCCCCAGATGTTTAAAAAGTTGGACAGATTAAAATAAATAATTTCTTTTTGTTCAATCATAATTCATAGTATACTTGGAATTAAATTAATCTCATCATTAAAGAGAAATGTAAGTTGACTTTATCATGTTGTATCTATAAATAAATAACAATAATAATTAAAGTTATTAAGTTCCAAAAAAACCAAAGGACGTTACAACAAAGAAAGGATTTAGCAAAAGGTATTTTGCTGCAATGATATGATTATCGCTATATTATATTTGGCGACAATAATAATTATGAGTTTTTATAATCAACACTTTATATAAATGTCATTAAGTCTTCAGTGACTCTAAATGTGATGACATTAATTCAATTGCCATTAATTTTTTTTCCAACAATAACTATTATTACTAAAAGGAAAA
>JAKRZT010026969.1:0-10358 GCA_029582215.1 Solanum sparsipilum
CATCGACCGACTTTTTATCCTGTTGGCATTTGGCAATATATAAGTAGAATATTGAGGAGAAAAATACGACATTGTTCAATACGTAGAAGAAGCACTCTTGTTGGTGGGTCCAAAGTAGAAATAATAGTCAGAAGACAAATGTGTTTTTTATTGTACTTCTTTGAGGTTTCTAAAACCATTCTGTTTTCTGGGTGTTGCAATGAGATAACACTAAACTCGCCTGTATTCTTGAACAAAAAAAGATAAAATGAAACGATAGAGAAAGAGTTGAAAAAATGAAATAGATTGCTTGCAAGTAATTGCAAAGCTTTTGTAATTTTCTTTTTTTTCTCTAGTAGTACTAGTACTACTTTTATTAATGTATGTATATTTGAGTGTTGTTGTTAATGACTACACCCACCGGTCTATTTACAGTGGATATATGTTTTTCTTTTGCACGCCTTTAAAATATATTTATTTATTTATTTATGATAAAAAAATATACTATAAACTTAGTTGTATATGCATCGATCAATATAACTGAGTGGCAGAGCTATGCTGCTGTTATAAATGTTTGGGGGGTGGGGGGGGGGGGGATTAACATAATATATACTATGGCCTTCTGTTGATGGAGAAGATCTTCTTAGCCGCACATACGAAGTTTTCTGCCATTAATTCTCTTGTACAAACAACGGAGGAACTGGCCAAATAACAAAAGAATTTGACTAAATTATTTTTAATTTGACTAATTGTCGAAATTGACAATTGATTTAACTTTTTTAAATGACAATTAGTCATTTTAAATAATCACGACAACTAAAATGAGTAGGAGAGAATATAGATAAATGAGCAGTTACAAATCCACGCGGCCATTAGTTTTGTTCTTGCTGTCAAGTGCTGGTTCACAAAGATCGGTTTTGGAATATGTGTTAAACTTGAGAGAGAGCATCATTTGAGTCTAGAAATAATTGTTATCTTTTTTATTAATGGTTATTGGGATCTTCACGTGTTTAGTTGAGCACTACAACTTAGCTTATGTTGCGGCCTTCATATACTTTTTGAGTTTACTTTATATATATGTAAAAACATTTATTTATTAAAATTTTGAAAAGAATCATGAGACTTATTTTCATACTTTCAATTTCGTCTTCTAAAAACAACAAAAGTTAAACAAATGTGGAAAATTTTACTTGGCATAATCATTATGATTTTGAACGCTTCCGTTAATTTATAAATGTGACCGACTGAAATTTGAACTATTGAACTGGACCACAGGAAGTTTATTTTTCCTTTTATATTCAGTCCTAATTGAATTACAGTAATATTTTTCTCACCCACCACATTATTTGAAATCATATTAAGCTTGACCAATTTTTTGTTTGTATATATAGAAGAGTAATTATTATTATTATCATAGAAGAGTAAAGTATAGTGGTTGAATAAAAAATATACAAGATTCCAAATATTGCTTAACAAATTAAGTAGTTTCTTCTCCGTATATTTTTTTATATATCTTTTATGTTGACTATTTTCAAGATTTTTTCGGAAGGTGTAGAAGTAGTGGTGGTTGATACAAAATTATGACTGAAATAAGTAGGTCTATAATCTACATTAAGCTTGTAGGTGTAGCACTATAATTAGCCTCTAATACTTTTTCTTAACTATACACTTTCCAGATGGCTAATTAGTTACTATGTATTAATACACATTTAAATTATTTTATATTTTTGAATTTCATACCTAAACTATTGAGAATGTGAGTTCAATACCTAAACTATCACTTATAAATTTGAGAAACACATCTTAGTAGTGTGTATAATAATACACTCTCTTTTATTTGCAAAAACCTCTCCACATGAATAAAATATTCTACATTGTCAAAAACTAAATAAACAATTAATATTAATTAAAAACTAAAGACTAAAGTATTACGATCACAATTTTTTATTAAAAAAATAATCATTTTTTAAAAAAAATATTAAAATATTTTTCTCACCCCACTCCACCATCTCCTACCCCCGACCGAAAATCTCTCCATCCTTTTAAAAAAAATAAAAATCTTTTATAAAATATTTTTAAAAATTCAGACCTCACCCCCTCTCCACTCCTTCCTAAAAAATATTTTGAAATAAACTAAAATTCTACCCCACCCCATCTAACCCTCCGCTTCAAATTTATTTTTATTTTTTTACATTTTTCTCATTGTGTTAGATGTGTATATATTTTTAGGAAAAAATATTCTACTTACGTACCGAATGTAAAAAAAATAAAAATTTAATTTTTAAAAAAGTCTTGCGGCAAGTAAAAAATAATTTTCTTAATATATATATATATATAATACAAAACGAGAAAAAATTTGGAAGCGGAGGGTTTTTATTTTTTAAAAAATAAACTAAAAAATTGGGTGGAGGGAGTACAGTGAGAGGAAGTGGGGTTTTTTTTTTTTAGCAAATTTACCACTAAACAGGGTCTAGCGGCTTAAACATAAAAAAACATCAATAGGAATAAGTAAAAGCAAGGGGGCTAGGCCTTATCTTATTAATCATAATGAAATATTATTAATCATAATGAAATATCCAACTTCTGCTACCTAACACTGAGGTAAGAAAAATATTTTATATTTTATTTTATAATTTTTTGGGGGAAGAATAATAATACTTTAATCTTTAACTTTAACCAATATTAATATTTTATTTAATTTTTATCAAGGTGAAATGTTTTGTCTATGTGTATTGTGATGTGATAATTTTTTAAAATAAAAGAGATCATGTATTACACACAACATAATGATAGTGTATTAAAAGAGAAATGTGTGTTTCTCGAACTAATAAGTGATAGTTTAGGTATGAAACTAAAAAATGATAATTGAGGTGTGTTTTTGATTTTTATCTCTAAATTAAACGGAAATACTTTTGATTAATTAATTTTTGGCTGTTCAGCTAAATATTTTCGAGATATATCTTGTTGGATACGTCTTCAATAATGTAATGTAAGAAAGTTTTTGATGTGATAGCTTGAAAGTTGATTGTTGGAGAAATGTCCAACTTTCATAAAATTAGGAATGTATTATGTTGTTTACTTCGATTTGATTTCAACAATCTAAAGGTAATATAACAAATTAAGTAAAAGAAATTAACTCAACATCATTTGGTGACATCTCTTTTTAAAGTAAACACACCTAATTTGAGTTTGTGGTCCTAATTTAATAGTGACAAAACTGTAGTTTTCAATTTGTCATAAAATGTTCTTTCACCTTCTTTTTCTTCAACAGTCGGAAAGGAAAAGGATAATCACAAACTCGAAGAGAAAGGAACTAATTACGGTTAGATTATTATATTATGTCATGTCAATTTTATCTAAAAACTTTAAGTTATTCATTTTAAAAACAAAGAAGGGACCTATATTAATTTACATTGGGCTTCGATGTCATACCATAACAGCAATTTACTTTTAAATACTAAGCGGAAAAAATATGCCTACATGAGAAACTAAATTACCTTTCAAGAGACACATACACATATAATAGGCTTCCATTAAAAATTATTTATTTATTATTATTATTATACACGGAGAAGGGGAATGAAAAACAAGAAAGAAAATTATAAGACGGAGAATCGATCTACCTGATAACAAAGTATGCATATAGGCTTCCTCAAGTTTCATTGGGTGAAAATATTTTGATGATAGCTTACAGAATTTGATCAAAGCAAGGGCATATACAGAAGGGGGGTCATTGGGTTCACGTGAACCCATGGTCCCCTTCCAAAATCATATATAATAATGTTATATTTTTAAAAAAATATTTAAATATAAATGTATGAATCCACACTCGAAGTATCATATAATATCGCATGATGATGATTGGGTGCACCTTTCTAGGTGAGGTTAGAAATTTGAATCTTTTATTTTAGTTTTCTTTCTAAGATTTTGTAACTGGTTTGAATAGATAAAAGTTAATTTTAGACCTATAATTTTAAATTTTTAATGGTTTTCAGTAAAAAAAACTTAACCAATCAAATTCATATCTTAAATCCACATTTTCGTAATAATGTACCCATCATATATAAATCCTGAATAATCAAAGTATATATCGATACAGTCGGGCAACTTTTCTGATTATGTGGCCATGTATGCAAAGTATAAATTCTTAATACGAAGAGTTATAATTTATAAATATTTATATATATGGAGCCCTAGCGCATATTTAATTTAGAAGACTTTACAATTTTTTTCCTCATATCTTTATTATATGTGTTTATGCCGTTTCAAACATTCAATTAGTGGGTTTAATTATTTCGTGTTACGAACGACTTATAAGCACGAAATAAATTTTTTTAAAAGCTCGAATATTATCAAAATCAGAGATTAGGAAATATTCTTCAAAACGAATCATGATGATCCCCAAAGCTATAAAGAATACGGAGAAAGCAAACCTGATTTGCGGCAAACAATTGAAGTTTACATCACTATAGTCTATAAAAAAGATAATAATAATAATATATATACTTAAATAAACAAATTTATAAAAATGGGATCTATATAATTTAGAATTATATACTCATTTGTTTTGTAGATTTCTCCATTAATGCATGCAGCTAAAAGTCTATCTTGGTCAGGATATTTCTGACTATGATGAGGTTGGTGGCAACGGAATAAAAAATTGAAATAAAATTAAATAATGCAAGTAGGATTTTTGGACTATTTCCATCTTTGTCATGTTGACTATTTGCATGTGCCAAAAAAAAAAAAAAACTATGGCGCCAGTACTATATACTATTATTTGATGATCTGCTCCTGTATTATTTTATAATCAAATCATTATAATCATAGCGTTAGCGGATACGGTTCTATACACACTGATTGATCAAGCAACTACATGACACTTGAAGGGAAAAAACTATGACATTTTGGACGGTCGTAAAAATTTGTATTTTTTTTTTTGTAGTTGTGTGTTTTACGATTTTTTGTTACTATTCGTCTTTTCTAAGCTTCAGTTATTTCATTAGTATGTTATTATTGTTATTAGTACTCCTTTTATTTAATGCTAAGTTTTTTTCTATTGTTTTCTATGTTCTCTTAATTTTTGTTTTTTTCTTTTTACGTGCATTATCCAAGTCAGGGATTTTTCAAAAACAGACATATGTGCTACTTTCCCAAGAATTCACTTATGAGACTATATTAAATTTGTTGTTGTCGTGATGATTGTTCTTAAAAATTCATAAATTAACTAGCAACATACATTTTTTTATTAGAAGAGAACTTGTTCTTTTCTAGCTAGTCGACTTTATATATTATTATAATATAATCCGTGTCCTAGAAAAGGAGCTACAAAGCAAGAGAAAAGGGTGAAAAGTTCCCAACAACGAAATTTCGCAGTATTAACCTTTTGTATTGGAAAGTTTATAACTTTGCGAAGACATTAAAGCCTAAAGCTAAGTAATTAGTCAACAAGATGCTGCTAATAAAATGGCTTTAAGTGGAGTTATGTTCAAAACATCCTAGACAAGAATTCCTTTGATTAATGGAATTGTTTATTGCTAATATGTGGATAATATCTAACATTAGATGTAGACAGTAATCACTTAAGTCTGACAAACCGTACTAAACTATAAAAATTAAGGGGTCATTTCTTAGGACAGAAAGACAGAAAAGCTAATCCTATAAGGCTATACTAATTAATCATACTTAAAGCTAACCTATAGGCTATAATTGAAAGCTAGTCGATATATACAACCATAAAGAATTTAATTATTTGCTTTAGTAAAATAATCCATACAAATTAATGGAGAGAATATTTTTTTTAAAAGGGTGATAATTACTTACCTCCGATTATAACCAACAATGTTTTTCTCAAATAAAATGAACATGAATATCAATTTTCTAGGAGGGTTGAGAATATGATTAAACAATAAAAGTTTACTATCTTTAATGACGTAACTTAAATTTTTAGATGAGATGGTTACACATTTCAATTTGGTATAAGACAAAGTTTCTAAAATCGAATCTCACCACCACTCAAATAAAATCATGTTTGATTAAAATTATTAATTAGATAGTTTCAAGATAATATAACTTTATCGGATCCGGCTCACCTACAGTAGTTAATCCCTCCATTTCCTCCAGTGGGCTGTTGAAATTGTGACACCTGTCCCAATAACAAATAAATGGTGCAGATTTATTTAATTAACCTTGACCTTCTAACCATGGTAAAAGACTTTCTCTCTCCTCCCTGCCGTGACCCCATCCAAATCTCTCAAGAACTGCAACTAAAAAGCTCTAAAAAGTAATGGCTTCCTTGATGCTTGAGCAGGTGATCAAGATGAGAATTTTAATTAGTTAGTTGTTAGGGTTTTGCCCTGATTTTCTTATCATAATTTAAGATTTATTTTTTCTTAAAGAAAAGACAAAACATTACCATAAATATTTTTATTCTTGAAAGAAAAATATAATATTATTTTATATTTGATTTATTTTCTCCTTTTAGGACTCTTTTTCTAGTAAGAAAAGGTTTTAGGACTCTATAAATATATATTTGTTTCTTCTAACACAATAACAATAACATCCACGATGTAGTCGTTTAAGAGTTTTGTTTATGAGGAGATTTATTCTCTCTAAAGTTTAAATGTTTTTCTTTATATTAATTTTGATATAATAATATTTTGATTTTTAGTATAAGTTTTTGTTATCTGATTTATCAACCATATGATTTGCAAATTGCAAGCTTCCGCATGACCCCCTAATCACCCTTCATAACCCAACAAGTGGTATCAGAGCACACGGTCCAACGATCACATTGTTCAATGATCCAATGGTTCAACAAGATTGAAGAAATGTTCAAGTGGTTTCAAATCAATTTGCAACAACTTTGATGATAATGAAGATTTTTTGTCAAGCTACATGTAGAGAAGAAGTTTCAACCAAATTTTCAACATTCCTGTTGTTGCAATTTTTAAAAAATAAAAATAAAACATTTTTAATCCATATGTTTTAAACTTTATTTTCAACCATGACAAGTAACGGTGATGAAGATTTTGTGAAGAACAAGATTATCATGCAATGAAGAAGACAGATCAAGCTTTGTCAAGAAAATCCAGTCAAAAGGGGAGATTTGTTAGGGTTTTGCCCTGATTTTCTTACCATAGATTTATTTTTCCTTAAAGAAAAGACAAAATATTACCATAAATGTTTTTACTTTTCTTGAAAGGAAAATATAATATTATTTTATATTTGATTTATTCTCTCCTTTTAGGACTCTTTTTCTAGTAAGAAAATGTTTTAAAACTCTATAAATATATGTTTGCTTCTTCTAACACAATAACAATAACATCCACGATGTAATCGTTTAAGAGTCTTGTTTATGGGAAGATTTATTCTCTCTAAAGTTTCAATATTTTTCTTTATATTAATTTTGATATAATAATATTTTGATTTTTAGTATAAGTTTTTGTTATCTGATTTATCAACCATATGATTTGCAAATTGCAAGCTTCCGCATGACGCCCTAATCACCCTTCATAACCCAACATAAGTTCCTATCATGGTATAGAAATAATTAAGCATGTCAATGGCATCCCACAGAAACTCCTAACTAACAGAGCTAAAAATCCGTTATACGTCTACTGCAAATTGAGTTTATTATCTTTAAGATTTTATAATCCAGAACAAACTATTGATTGAGATATGACATTTTTTTTGTACTTTTGCTCGTTTCAATCTGTATTGGTTTTTTACTCAAAGTGCAATTGATATTTTTGTTCATTTACGTTGTTTGACATATTTGAGAATTAATAGGAGAGAGTGAAGAATTAATAACAGTAGGTTAACTAAATAAATCTGCATGCACCATTTATTTGTTATTGGGACAGGTGTCGCAATTTCAACAGCCCACAGAAGGAAATGGAGGGATCAACTACTACTTTATCTATTATCCTATATATATCGTCAATGTATTAATTACTTTTACATTATACTTCAATTGTGGGACTATTTTTTTGATCAAGTGTGATTGTTATTTTCAGTTTATTAATACTACTATATTATAAACAAGTAGTACTATATACTATATGACAGGCAAGAAGACAAAAATTGATTGAGTGGTATGGAGAGTCATGTGCATTTCGGTACCGGCACCCCTCCAGTGCACTCCTAAATAAACAATACCTATTTAATCAATGGTCAATAATGAATTTTCTCTAACTATAGTTAAGAAGCAAAACTCCATCAAATCAATAACCATAACTGGCCGTAAATCCATGAACATGAAAATCAAGACCCAGTAGAGCAGAACCAGCAAAAACCAATTGATTTCTCTAATGCAAATTAAAAGATGAAAGAAACAGACAGAATCATCGAATTTGAGTCTCACAAAACTCGTCTTTGAAGTGAACATCCTGATAATTTGAAGCAAAACAATAAAATGCTCTCTTGTTGTTTATTATTAATTGTATCATACCTTCTTTGATAAAAAAAAAATTAAAAATTAAAAACATCAAATTATACTCCAGTTCAAGTTAATTAATTTTTTGACTCCGCTTTATGAGTAACTTAAGTTTTACAAGAATAACTTAAATCCTTGTATGGGTTTCAAGTTTCGGCTTCTGCTTCTTCATAAACAGGGGATAATGGGAAAAATTCCTGGCGAACAGAGAGGGCAATCATCCCAACTTTTTGTTCAATTTCACCAGCAGTTTGAACAATTGATATTTTTTTATATTAGGTCTATCTTGATTAATATTGATTTGCTGGATCGGAGTTGTGCTTCTTAACTATAGTTAGAGAAAATTCATTATTGACCATTGATTAAATAAGTTGGCAGGTGTTGTTTATTTAGGAGTGTACTTGAGCGAGGGGAGGCGGGTCCATGGATTTGACATGAAGAAGCCCATGCAAGCACATGCAAAAGAACAGAAAAAACCTGCACAATATAATCTTTCTAGCTATACAGGTCGGGTATTAGAGTTTTCCTCGTGCTTCATTCTACAACCCTTCTTCATAGACAATATGTTGGCCTATTCACTCTAATGAACATGACACTTTTGTCTCACCTAATAAATTATACCTCTCACCCTGCCCCACTTCCCATACTTCTATACTACTTGTGCAAACAAATTATTTCTATGGATTAATGAGAATTGTCATCAAAATTTTACTTGGGGACGAAGAGTAATTATCGTTCTTATTTGAATATTCTTAAGTGAAATTTTTGAATTCATGCTGCATGGTAGTTGGCTGCGTTAATTAACGGGCCTCCCATATCCCACTTGTCATGGTTTCTCTAATCATAGGTTTAGCCAGGAGTGGAACTTAGCAGCAATGATTTCTCCACTACTTTTTGTTTTATTTGTTGCAATCATTGAGGAAATACACCAAATTTGATTACATACAATAGACATATACTACCTTGAGGAGTACTGTGGTGTGGCTCATAATTTATTGAATACTGTTGAGGTCAATCTTAACTTTATGGAGAATCGGTTAATTTATTTAATCCAATGCAGTGAGGTTGATTATTTCTCTTAGTTCCGCAAGAGTATTAGCTATGTAGAGGTATTAAAATCAGCCCATAAAATAGTGATTCCTCTAATTTAAATTAATAACCTGTTTATTTTATTAATTAAGCTCATTTTAATTTGATTAATTAGTTCATCTCATTTTAAATTACACTGATATGCAACCTAGATTGAAGCGCGAAATTTTTTATCGACATATTTTTTTTAATAAACCTTGTTTTATTTGATATTATTTATACGGTCATACTATAAGTGAAAACTTTTATTAGGTATATATTGCAAATAAATTATAAGAAAATACATTTTGAATTCAAGTAAGAATTTGATGGATTGGGTTATGACCAAGTTTTTTGCACATTTCTGCCTAATCTACTTCAACTCAAATAATATTTAAATGTGTCAATGACCTGCCTATATATTAACTCAATTCATTATGACATTCTCAACTCGTTTATTTGACATCTCTAACCGCAAGAAACACCATGTTTTAAAGTTATGCATGTGTTGCACACCAAATAGCTTTTAATTTATTTTCTTTTTATACAATCAGACAATTAAAACAGAATGGAGAATACTAAGATCTAAGTATAACAACCAAAACAATATACTCAAAAAGGACTTTATAAGGACTTGATAAAAAGATCATTTTAATTAATCATAGGCCGGCCATGAAACAAAACCAAAAAAAAAAAAACACAATTAAAATACTGGTAAACTTCAAAAAATAGTTCCATGTACTAATCACTTATTCATAATATTTACGGTGTGATTAGAACGCAGCAAGATACTTACATTATAATCGTGAAACTCTTTTGTAAAGTCGAAAATTCTTGTGTGTGTGGAAGCATCTAATTAATTCCTTTTAATTAT
>JAKRZT010026987.1:0-42224 GCA_029582215.1 Solanum sparsipilum
CCTTTCCTGCAAAACATGATAAAACACATAAAAACCAATATAAAAAGGCCCTAGACACACACAACTTGTAAGTGAAATGTATTAGAAATACCGTAAACTCACGGTATATCAATGACTCAAGTAAACAGCCCACAATCAAGCATAAAACATCATCAACAAGGCACATAACTAGGAGGAACATCAACTCCACATCAACAAGGCTCAAACAACTTCATGCAATTCAAGAAAGTAGGAGTACATCCAGCAACTCCTTATGCATCAGTCTTTACCCTTTCTCATTTCATTGGAGGAATTTCCTTCCCCAATTCACATCATGCTCATCCCGACATTATTAAGCACATTATGCAATTTTCTCATAAAAGCACAATTATGCAACATTTTCAAGAACACATTTTAGCATCCTCAATAAGTCAACTCAAGCAACATTTAAGCATGTTCACCATTTCACCTCATGAAGCAAATAGTCGACTCATACCAGATGCAAATTAACATGAGGAATACAATTTATGTAAACTCATTTGCTCATTAAATAATAATTCAACTAGAACATGCATAACATAAGGAGAACATATGGAAACTCATTTTTTTTTCACACAAGACTCCAAAACATAAAACAAGCTACTAGGAACTCTTTCTCTTAGGCTTGAATAGGCACACAAAGAAAGAGGTAAGGATATCAACACCTCTCAACAACCTTACTAATCAACATACCATCCCCCACTTAGGAGTAAACCCAACTAAGGACTATCATGAATACCACAAGGGAACCTCAATCAAGACATCATCAACATACCGGAGCCTTTGAACTAGAAAGGTCCTCATTAAGCAACTCTTGCTCACCATCAACCATACCACACCACAGAAGGCCTAATATGAGTCTACCACACCGGGTCTAAACTCCTCAACTCTATACACCTCTTGAAATGAAAACATCAATCAAGACTAACTCATGAACGTCAAAGACACTCAAGGACCTTACCATCTAGTCACATTATCCCTCACTTGGGAGAATACTCATACTAGCTCTTCTAAGCTTCACTTTTTCTCTTCTCAATTCTATGGTCGGAGCAAAACCTCACTTAAACTTCATACCCATCACACCTAAGCATTTCTAAAACACCACATTTCACTAACTCTTTTAATACTCCCCCAAACTCATCATAACTAAGCCAGATTCTACCAACAACTCACATAAATATACGGGCCATTCAACCTAAAGTCATCATCACAACCTTGCACCTCACATCTATCAATCCACATAGCCATAGTTGGCATCACAATCAACTTTTTCTCTCCCTCAACCCTTGCAACATAAACCTCTCAAGTGAAGTCACACTCTAAAGACCATCATATAAGGAAGAAGGAGACAACCTAAGACCATTCCCAAAACCTTATCCTCTAATACCAAGTTTGTCACGACCCGAGAGCACCCCCTAGTCGTAACCGGCGTACTCAACATCTCGGAGGTCTAATACAAGCCTCTTAGCATTCATTCATCGCATAGCCACTAAAACCCATAAGGAATTTAAAACATTTTTCACACACGAAGATACTTTCATTAAATAACAAGCGGAAGACTTCTAGACTTTATACATGATGTCTCAAAACCATCTAATACTTCAATACAACATTTCGACTAATCCCACTCAAAACAATAAAAAAACTATAAGACATAAAGGAACATGTTGGGTATTGTCCTCGAATCTATGAGGACTCACCAAGTCTTCATCTTCAAACACCTAAGAAACCTATCCATCAACCATAGAATATCAACATCTCCAAATCCCTACACTTTAGTCAAAAGGGAAAGAAAGGGGTTAGTACAATTAAGTACTAAGTATGGAAACCATAAAAAAACATGCTAAAACGGATATTTATTGGCGAAACATGCTTTTATGCTATTTGGTAAAACTTCATGAAAATACAAGTATAAGAGTCATAATACTCAACCATAACCAACATATAAGTCATTCACCACTTTCATACATACTCCACACATAACCCATTCCTACACCTTAAACCATCCACCTCAAGTAACCCTTGGACAACACTTTGTGCAATGCAGGGATAGCGTCCCATTCCACCATCCATACTAAAGCATCATCCTAATGCCACCAAACGTGAACTTACCACTTATCATGCCTCATGTCACAGGCCATCATGCACAACTAGTACAAATATTCAATACATAAACATATTCATCAAAACAAATCATTTCATGATCTTAGGACCTCTATCTAAAGTTACCCTAAGACACACTTAAGTAAGGCATGAAGTGGCCGCCCATACAACCTCTTCAAGCACACCTAAGTGTTCCTCAAGGCCACAATAGACAAGAACCTTTACATTTCAATACAACATGCTAAATAGTTCATTTCCTTAATATAAGAGAGATATGCAACATATTAAAAGGATGACAACTCAACATTCTTCTTTAGAGTCATTTAGGACACATTCATTCATTTAGAGGACTGTCGTATAATAGCTATTAAGGCTTAGGGAACTCACTTTAGTATCTTCAAAGCCTACTCGTGCAATGTGTGGATAGCATCCCATACTACTAGCTATATATTGTAGAACCTATCCAATGACTAGAGTGCATATCCCACTTGATGGGAATATGCATTAACCGACATTGACCATTCTAGCTAGACATGGAATCCGGTGTCATAAGACCCCACACCGTGGAAGGTTTTCAACAGGCAAAGGGTAGAACTAGGACACATCCCATGTAAGCACATGGTTTAGGGGATATCCAAAGATGATTATTGGACTCTTAGCCTAACATTGGGAATAGCAACCATCTTAACCATATCCACTCGGAGCTTAACCTTACTTTACCATAGAGTACTTTCATTAACATGTATGTACTGGAGAGCGCACCATCATTAGGTCTACTGACCCTTAGTACATATACTAAGAAGTGCACCACAAGGATCTACCGATCCAGATACATTAAGGATAGCTCATTGACTTTCTTAGAGAGGGTTTTCTACCATTCCGGTCCAGCAACTCTAAGTCTATCATTTCACATAAGAAGGAGGCACCACATAAGGTCTATCGCTTCAAGGTTTTACATTCACTTAGGGTCCTAGACTCATCATGAAGGGGCACCAGGCTTAGGTCTACCGGTTCAAGACATAGCCTAGAATGCCTCATTAGTCATTCATGGAAAGGGCACTATGCTTACGACTAACCGATTCTAGACATTCATTCAATTATGAAGAGGCACCAACGTAAGGTCTACCAATTCAATACAATAAAACATCAAGTCAAGATACATTCATTACTAAAGAGAAGGGTGCCTAAGCATACCATGTCAAGAGATTACATTACATAACTTCCATGCATCAAGAAGAGGTACCTAAGTCTACCAATTCAAGACATACATCACTTTATAGAGATCCTTCACATTATAGAGATCCTTCACATTATAGAGATCCTTCACATTAAGAGAGGACATACTTCCAATCACAATACAATAACAACTTATACAAGATCACCTTGACATCACATGAACACCTTTACATTCACAACATGATTACCTTTACATAATTAGATTCTCATTCAAATCATTCACATCACATTTACATATATGATATCATGTCAACGCTTCAACTTCCTTATACAATGCCTTCAAGTCCATAATCACAATACATTCAACATATAAGAACCTCCCCCCCTAAGTGGATCCCACATCAATCCATCACAATTCTATTTTAATTCTACATTAACAACGAAATTAGGTCAACTTACCCTTTTTCCAAAGCCAAAATCAACATCCCATACCACCATCCACACTAAAGCATCATCCTAAGGACACCGAATGTGAACGTACCACCTATCATGCTTCATGTCACAAGCCATCATGCACAACTAGTTCTAATATTCAACACATAAACATATTCGTCAAAACAAATCATTTCATGATCTTAGGACCTCTATCTAAAGTTACACTAAGACACACTTAAGTAAGACATGAAGTGGCCGCCCATACAACCTTTTCAAGCAGACCTAAGTGTTCCTCAAGGCCACAATAGACAGGAACCTTTACATTTCAATACAACTTGCTAAATAGTTCATTTCCTTAATATAAGAGAGATATGCAACATATTAAAAAGTTGACAAGTCAACATTCTTCTTTAGAGTCATTTAGGACACATTCATGCATTTTGAGGACTTTCATACATTAGCAATTAAGGCTTAGGGAACTCACTTTAGTATCTTCAAAGCCTAATTGTGCCATGTGTAGATAACATCCCATACTACTACCTACATGTTATAGAACCTATCCAATGACTAGAGTGCACATCCCACATGATGGGAATATGCATTAATCGACATAGACCATATTAGCTAGGCATTGAATCCGGTCTCATAAGACCCCACACCGTGGAGGTGTTCTACTTGCCAAGGGTAGAACTAGGACACATCCCATGTAGGCACATGGTTTAGGGGATATCCAAAGATGTTTATTGGACTCTTAGCCTAACATTGGGAAGAGCCACCATGTTAACCATATCCACTCGGAGCTTAGACTTACTTTACCATAGAGTACTTTCATTAACATGTATGTACTAGAGAGGGCACCATCATTATGTCTACCGACGTATATTAAATCTACTTAGAAGTGCACCACAAAGATCTACCCATCAATGTTCATAAATGATAGCTCATTGACTTTCTTAGAGAGGGCTTTCTATCGTTCCGGTCCACCAACTCTAAGTCTATCATTTCACACAAGAAGGAGGTACCACATAACGTCTACCGCTTCAAGGTTTTACATTCACTTAGGGTCCTAGACTCATCATGATGGGGCACCAGGCTTAGGTCTACCGGTTCAAGACATATCCTAGAATGCCTCATCAGTCATTCATAGAAAGGGCACCATGCTTAGGTCTAACCAATTCTAGACATTCATTCATTTATGAAGAGGCACCAACTCAAGGTCTACCAATTCAATACAATAAAATATCAAGTCAAGATACATTCATTACTAAAGAGAAGGGTGCTTAAGCCTACCAAGTCAATAGATTACATTCCATGACTTCTGTGCATCAAGAAGAGGCTCCTAAGTCTACCAATTCAAGACATATATCACATTATAGAGATCATTCACATTCTATCATCATCACATATGAACATTAAGAGAGGACATACTTCTAATCACAATACAATAACAACTTATACAAGATCACCTTGAGATCACATGAACACCTTTAAATTCACAACATGATTACCTTTATATCATTAGATTCTCATTCAAATCCTTCACATCAGATTCACATAAATGATATCATGTCAACACTTCAACTTTCTCATACAATTCCTTCAAGGCCATAATCACAATACACTCAATATATAAGCACCTCCACCATAAGTGGATCACATATCAATCTATCACAATTATATATCAATTCTACATTAACAGTGAAATTAGGGCAACTTACCCTTTTTCCAAAGCCACAATCACCATTCCTTAATACTTCAACAATTCACAATAAATAAGCATAGATAATAATAGAAAACAACTATTCAACTCAATCTAAGAATAAATCCATTATCACTCAAGCATAAACATTAAACCCACTTTATAAGCCAAATTTACGAAACTTGGAAAGACATGGGTTCATGGAATTTACTTTCTTAAAACCATAAATAAACATCAATAATAGCATATATCATCATTAAAAATCATTTAATGCAAGAACCCATTTTTGAATCGAAATTAGAGTTTTTGTGTTTTTGGAAGAACTTTGAAAACATTTCGATTGAACTCCTTGAAATGAAGAATAATCAAGGATGAAGGATCCCCATACCTTAACCCTCATGAATCCCATGAATTTTTTAGAAGAAAACACTTGAAACCTTCAACCCTAGCTTGAACTTGACCTAGACCTTGAATGGCGTTCTAGAGAGAACTTTTTAGGAGGTAAGGGTTTTGTTTTAGGGAAAAGTGAAGAATGAATTCTAAAATACCCTTTAAATGTTTTAATACTCTTAACATAACTTAATACACTTAAAATAATGACCCACATGGTTAAAATAATTAATTAAGAAATTACTAAAAGAATCCCACTTGGCCGAGTCCCTTGGACAGCCACCAGGTTTGAACCATGTCCACTAGACCACGGACCGTGGTCTGGTCCACTCCCTGTCAATGGGTTCCATGGTTTGGGACTGAGTGTCAGCCTGCAGGGCCTGAAACTACAGACCAAGACTACTGGCTGTGGTTTGATCCACGAGTCGTAGGTCATGGCCGTGGTTTGGCCACTTTTGGCCAACCATGGTTTTTCCTTGGGGCTTTGGGGCTTAGACTTAGGGTCCTCCTCAAGGAGTCTTAGGGTTGTCCTTGTGGAGTCGTACCTTGACGTCTAACCCCTAAACAACTCAACCATGGCTCGGGACAACTCTAAAAAGCATCAAAACTCAAGACGAACACACGTTAGGCTCTAGTTACTCTAGTTTGTTTTTAGGGTCATTAGGGAGCTTGTGCTTCAGCATTACCCTTCATATCACCTACAACCACCTTCCCACTATGCGTAACCACAGCCATACCTCTATCACCATTCTTCCCCAAAGTTGTGGCATACGTGGTTCCACCATTCTCCATTATATTTTGTTCCAATTGTGCTGAAAGTGGACACGTCTGACCTTCAAGTAGCTTGATTACATCAGTGTGAGAATTCACTCTATTGTTTAATGAAGGGAAATCAACTTTAATCCCTTTTAGCAAATCATCCAAAACCTCAACTTTGTCAAGGATACGGGAAAACAAATTGTCTACTCGGGGACTATTTGCACTCTCCTTTGACTTTGGGCTCTCACTTGATTGAGTGTGATATTCTTCATGATCATCCTCTCTTCTACAATTATCACTTTGCTCAGCCCATTCTTGATAGTATCTCTTTTGCTCTTCTTCTTTTTGTGAGTTCCAACCTTGATTCCCACAGCGCTATAAGTAGCGTGGGTGGAAACCATCCTCATTCCTATTAGAGTTCCAACAGTGAATCTCCCCCGGCTTTGAATAGCCTGAGGAAGAACCCTCCTCAACTCTAAACACTCCCCTTGTTCCATTAGGCTTTCTCGCATTCTGTAACACTTGTGTTTGTATTATTTCTATGTTGGATAATATTTTCTTGATGTTTTCATCCCTTTCTCTTTCTTTATCAAGTTGCTCTTGAGTCATTCTAAAGTAAAAAGGAAAAACTTCATCCTCTTGAGTGTACCAAGCTTGATTTATTTTTGTCATGTCGTCAAGAAGAAATGAAGCTACCTCAAACGATTGCAACATTATTCCACCTCGAACCAATTGATCAGCTACTCGTTTATTTACTGAATCAAGACTTCGGTAAAAGTATTGGAGTAGCACATTGTTTGGCAATTTGTGAGTCGGGCATTGACGTAATAGTTTATTGAACCTTAGCCCTATTTCATGGATGAGTTCACCCTCTAGTCGCTTGGAACCTAGAATTTCATTTTTGAGACTTATCATCATCGATGGGGGAAAGAACCTTGCATTGAATGTCGTGGTAAGCTCATCCCACGATGTGATAGAGTTTTCTTTTAACTCAGCCAACCATTTGGTAGCTTCCCCCATCAGAGATAATGGAAATAACCTGAGCCGAATTGATTCCTGCGACACAATTTTGAATGAACATGGATTGAAAACATCTATAAAATTCTGCAAATGCTCATGTGGGTCTTCATGAGTCAACCTACTGTAGAGCCCCTTTATTTGAAGGAGATGGAGAGTTAAGATCATAACATCAAATATAGCATCCTTTTCTGGTGGTGGTAGGCAGATTACACCAATTCCACCCAATTGGATTGGGTTGTGCACACTATTAATGTCATCGATATCATCTCAGTGACCCGCTTCGCTACTGTTCATTTCTGTCTCACTCATTTTTTCTTCTGCCCAGCACAACTAACACAAACACAATACAACCTAAATCGATTCAACTACCACCAACAAATTCACAAATTAGAATTCAACAAAGGAATTCTAAACAACACCACTCCCCAGCAGTGGTGCCATTTTGATTATCATATCAACCATATCTCATCCAATACTAGGTGTAGACGCTCGTTAAATAGTATAAACCCAACAAAAGAGTTGGGGTCGATCCCACGGAGAGTAGTTCTATTTTGAATCCAAATATGAAGTTATAATGGTGACTTTTGCAGTGGAAGGAATAAAAGTTTTTGGCAACTATGGACCAAACTAGGAGGAGAGATCAGAATTCCAAAATGAGTAGTTTTAAGACTAGAAAACCACTACTACAGTCAAATAGGAACAACCAAATAAAGGAAAGATGCTTGGGGAATCCACTAACCAACTGCCAAATTTAAATCAATGGGTGCAAATCACTTACCAATAATTCTAATACTTCATGGGTAGGATGGACTTCAGGTAAGGCATTTTTCTCTCGAACAATTACCTTGTTTCCACTAAGTTCTTTCGAACCTCAACGCACTCCATAAAAAGACCAGCCCACAATCTTACCACACCTACTCTCTCGAGCTGGATACATAGAATGAATCATGGGTTTCACTTTCTCAAGCTGAAACCATTATGACCCACTAGCTATGAGTGCCAAGTTATCACTTTAGCTCTACACTTCTCTCTCAAGAAAGCATAAAACCCAGAATTATATTTCAATAAACATACAATATAGAGATGAAAACACAGTAATAACTCAGACCTACTTCAAATTACAACAAAAATTGAGAAAAACTAACACACATTAAGCCAAACGCAGGAATTGGTTACATTATCAAACCCCCAAGATCAGGGTTTTAGTCAATCATCATAAAAAGGAAAGAAACTCAATACCTACTACATGCTCCATGGATGGGTATATGAAAATCGGAGTTCTAAGATGAATAATATCTTTTATATTACAAAACCCAAATGAAATCTATTGCCAAAATTCCTTAAAATCCACAAGAGTAGCGTTTTTGCTCTCTCTATTTCATTCCTCCCAATGACTGAATACTTCCTCTATCTTCCAAAAATCAATTTATAATGATCTGAAGTGTAGGTTTTTGGGGTCAATCAGCGAGGAAAGTCGGGCTTCACCGACTAGTCGGTGACTCGCCGATCATCCTTGTCCAAGGCCTTTTTTCTTCACATGTTCCTCATTCAAACACTATAATATTAGGTGATCTAGATTGGGATCGCTGATCATTTCCGCAATGCTCCCTTTTGTCTTTTAGCACACAAATTCCAATTCACCTTGGTCTCGACCAGTACGTTCGGTGACATGATCGTCTTCACCGATGTAGTTGGCGATTCACCGATAGGGAATGTAGTTTGCCTAAGTTTTGTATGTTTCAGGCTCAGTGTTCTGTAAATTTAGTTAGTCCATGGGTAACCTGGCAATGCGCCGAGTTTTCTTGGCGATCTTCAAGCTTGTTTTTCTCCCACTTTCTCAGCTTGTGTTGTCCTTTTTTTCCTTTAAGTGTCCTTGTTTTGTTCCTCAACCCATATACCTGAAAACCAAGGATTTTTTTTATCAGTTTATGGCACAAGTTAAGCATTTGAGGACATTAACTCTATCTAAATAAGGTCTCAAATGAGTCCAAATCTTGGACTCATCATTGTGCATTTAGTATGAATGCCCATAGACTTCATGAGATAATTTTTTGAACATGCTTTAGCTATGCTTTTTGAGAATGAATTGCATATAGGGTCCATGAGAATGTTTTGAGCATGCTTTTAGCTTGGAGATGGAAGTTCCTCCTTGAATATGAGTAATTTTGAATTTTCATGCATATTGGGTTGCTAGGTCTAGTTCCTACTTTTATTATGGTGCATTGAGTATGTTTAGCTTGGAGACGAAGTTCATCCTTGGTTGTGTGCATTTTGATGAGTTGCATGTATGATGGGTAACAAGTATTGAGTATTTTCTTCTGGAAGGTCTCTAGAAATTCTATTCTAGAACGAATGTTCTCATGGAGGAGATAATGTAACACCCCGGATTTGAAATAGGGCAACATAGCAATTTTCAGAACTTCCATGTCCCATCCACAAAGGCCAACCATGGCCCGTGGGTTGGACCATGGACTGTAGGTGGATCCGTGAATTGGCTAAAAAAATAGTGAGCTAGGCGCAGGAACCACAGTCGGACCAACAGACCGTTGTTAGACCACGTGTCACGATCCATGGGTACCACCTAGATGTAACAAGATATACAAGACCACGAGAGGCCTCATACTAGCCAACTTAGCATATCATAACATAAGATAATAGAAGTTAGCAGAAATATAAAACATTTTCAATACAATCAAAGTCTTTTATAAAACAAAGCGGAAGTCTATTACACTTGTCTCAAACCATCTAAAACATGAATATCTTTGGGACACAGCCCATACAATGGTTCTAAACATAAAATTAAAAACATAAGAACATGGTGGTCAAATCCTCAAATGCTATGAGGACGTCAAATCCTCGAATGCTATGATGACTCACCAAATCTTCACTCTTTGCTCTACTATGAACCTAGCCACGTGGATGGAAGTCGATATTGCCGGACCCTACATTTGATAAGAATGTAGGCAAGAGTATGAATTAGTACAAACATGTACTAAAATGATGGCTAGCATAAATCATCAACATAAGCATAACATAGGCATTAGTCAACATAAGACATTACCATATGCATAAGAGATAAGAACATAAGTCATAAGTCATAAGCAATGCACATAAATCATCATAATAAAAGAGGAAGACTTCTTGAAGTAACCTCAACTTATCCTTAGTCAAGCCTTGGGTCATCACCCCTTGTCATACATATCATGGAAGGCAATCATTCCTCATAAAAAGTAATTCTCATAATAAAACATACTTAAGATACTTCCTTGAAGTAACCTTGTTTCGTTATAAATATGCTACATTAATTAGGGACTTGTCCCTTATTAGCTATTTCTACTATTAATGGAAGAGTACTTATTTACTAGTCCAAGACAAGTCATTACCCATGAATGGTTACTATTTACCAAATCAAGGCTATCATGGAAAAGCACCACATTATGCTAGACCAAGCTATCATGGAAAGCACCTTACTATGCAAGTCTAATCTACTTAAGGAAGGGTACTGTTGCTCAATCCAAGCTATCATGAAATGGTGAGGCCTCACCAAGTCAAGCTACCATGCAACACACTCTATTGTGCTTAGTATAAGCTAACCATTGGAAAGCTACTATTGCGCAATCCAAGGCTATCAATGAGATCTACTAACTCAAGCTACCATGCCTGGTCCTGTCTTACCAAGTCAAGCTATTCATGAAGGGATCTCACATCACTAATTCATAATATCATAGTTTAAACACGCTTTGATTCAATTTAGGTGAGCAAGCCTTTCAACCTAGAATCATATCATGTAAGAAAACATTTCACATTCATGCATTCATACATTCATAATATACATCATGTGGGTAAATCCTTCCCTAACAATCCTATCTACAAATCTACATTCATCATATAAGCTTTACTCTCAAAGCCCTAGTCATCATAATTCATCACATTATCTTTACTCTCAAAGCCCTACTAATCATAACTTATCATATTATCTTTACTCTAAAAGCCCTACTAATTATTATTCATCATAAATGCCTTAGTCTCAGGACAATTCTAATCTCAAAGACTACAACTCATAATTCATCATATATACTTGATCTCAATCAATTCATGCTTATATGTTTTACTCTTAAACAATTCACATCTATATGTTTCAATCTTGTAACACCCTAGACACTAGTAGGCTAAACTAGAGCTTTACGTAAGGGCAAGAGTCGTAGATATGGTTCCCCGTACTTAAAATAAAGAGTTTCAGGTTAGGTGATGAGTCTGATATTTGGACTAATTTAGGGCATTATTTACAATGATTTAGTGTCCTCAAATGCTTATTTTGTTCCAATAACTGATGTAAAACCCTTGATTTCTAGGTATATGGATTGAGGAACAAAGCAAGGACACTAATTCGCAAAAACGAATGAAGCAAACTAAAAGAATGAATAAAAGCAAGTCTGGTGATTGCCAAGTCCACTTGGCGAGTTGCCGAATGCCTGCTTGACCGCCTAAAGTTCCAGTGTGAAAAGCCTTGAAGAAAAGAACCAAGTTGGTGAGAGAAAGAAGCAGTCGACGGATTGTCAAATGGTTCCACGATGCAGTGTTGGATCGCCCAAAGTTACAGACCTTGAGGATGCTGAAGGCGAAGGCAGAAAGGCGATGGAATTGACCAAAGGGCGAGTCGCTGAGTGGTTCGGTGAGCCCGACTTACTTCGCTGAGTGACTCTTCACAACACATTTTTGGCGACTATAAATATATTTATGAACATTTGGTTTAGTATCACATTTTCATTACATCTAATTTTCATATCGAATTGGAATTATTTTGAGTATTGAGACAAGTTTTCTCTAGTTCTTCCTAAGCTTTTGAGAATTGAAGTTTTTCACTTTTGAGAAATTGGAAGTGGGTCTTTGAGATTCTTCGAATTGGAATATTATAAGAACGAAATCAATCTTACCCAGTTGATGGACACTCAATTTGGTAACGATTTTTATCTTTTTATGATGTCTAGCTAAAATTCCGATTCTTGGGGTGTGATTATATGATTATGGGCTAATTTAGTTTATGGGTATTGCTAATTGTTAGTTTGAATGTTGTTTAGAAGTGAGTTCAATCAGTAATTGTGGTTTAATTTAAGTATTGTAGTTGCAAATGCAATACTACCCCTGTGTTTTTGGCTTGTTCAAGAGAGAGGTTTTAAAAGTAAGCTTATTGATTGATGGTTAGTGGGTATTGGGTTGACATGGGTTCAACTCGAGAGAGTGAATCATAGACTCAATCCCACACATTCAGCTCGAGAGAGTGAATGGACTAAGGTGTGGGCTGGTCTTATTTTGCTTGCTAGTTGATGTTCGAGAGAAATCAACTTGATTCTGGGTAAATTGTTCAAGACAAAATTTATCCCCTCTATGGCTTAGCTTACTCACTAATATACAGTTATTTCCTTACAGTTGCAATCACCCATTTGTCTATATTAGCCTATAATCGAATCACATCCCAAGAACCCATCTCATTATTGTTATTTTGTATTGTTTGCCATTGTTTGTAGTTGATAATTAAAACCAAAACCCCCTTATTTGACATTCGTGTCAACCCCTGATTTGAATTATGTTTTTATTTGATAATGTCTATTTGTATGGCTGATTTGACCATATGCATACTTTCCAATTGAGTCTAACTCATTTGTATGGCTGATTTGACCATATGCATACCGCTCCCTCTGGGAATTGACCCCAACTCATTTAGTAGAGTTTTATACTCACTAGCGATCGTTGACACTTAGAATTGGATGAAGTGTCCTTGTAATGTTAAAATCAAAATGGCACCGCTGTTGGGGAGTGGTGTTCATTGAGAATTTTTTGGTGAAGTTGAATTTTGTTCTTTTTAGTCATAGTTTAATCTACTTACTTTTAGTTTTGGTTTTTGTGTTGTTGTTTTGACACACAGGATATGAGTGTAAATGGAAGCAATGGTAGCCAAGTGGTCCACCAAGATGACATCGGAAATCTCAATGATATCAATGAGCTGAATGTTAATGACCTTAATCTTGTGGGTGGAATTGGTGCCATTCACTTGCCTCCGACCGAAGGGAACGCAGTGTTCCACATTACAAGCACCATGTTGCAACTCTTGCAATTTAAAGGGTTTTTTGGTGGGTTGGCTCATGAGGATCCCCATGAGCATATCAGGAACTTTGTTGATGTGTGTGGGTCATTCTCCTTCAAGAACATATCCCAAGAGCCGGTCCGATTGAGGTTATTCCCATTCTCTTTAATGGGAGAAACATGTAAGTGGTTGGCTGAATTGTCAAGAGACTCCATCACTTCGTGGGAAGAGCTTTTCACTGCATTCCAAGTGCGATTTTTCCCTCCTTCGAAGATGATGAAACTTAAGGACAACATTCAGAGCTCTAAGCATTTGGAGGGTGATCCAATCCATGAGACTTGGCTACGATTCAAGAAGTTGGTGCTGCAATGCCCAAATCATGGTTGCCCGACAACGTTTTGCTGCAATACTTTTACCAAAGTCGTGATTCATTTAACAAGGGAGTAGCTGACCAACTTTCTCTGGGAAGTTTGATGCAAGAACCTTACATTATAGCAGCCCAACTCTTGGATAGTATGACAAAAATTAACCGGGCATAGTACACCCGTGAGGATCAGGTCTCCCCTCTCACTTTTAAATTGGCCAAGGAGCAGCTTGAGAAAGACCAAGAGAGGGACCAAAACATGGCAAAGATCATGACCCAACTTGACATTTTGTTCAAAAATGTCATGGGAGCTGGTGCTAGAAGTGTCAATGATGTGGGTGTTGAGTGTGTAAACTCCGAAGAGGCGAAGTTTGAAGCGATGTATAACGAGTAGGTGAACTTCCTAGCCAACCAAGGTGGTGCTTTTCATGCAAAGTACCCGAGGCAGGGTGGTAACAAAGTTTAAAACAGGGATGAAGGCTGGAGAGATCATGATAGGGAGTGGATGTAATGACCCTAAAAATAAACTAGAGTAACTAGAGCCTAACGTGTATTCGTTTGTGTTCATCTTGAGTTTTGATGGTGTTTAGAGTTGTCCCGAGCCATGGTTGAATTGTTTAGGGGTTAGACGTCAAGGTACGACTCCCCAAGGACCACCCTAAGGGTCCTTGAGGAGGATCCTAAGCTTAACCCCCAAAGGCCCAAGGAAAAACCATGATTTGCCAAACCACGGCCATGACCTACGGCTCGTGAGTCAAACCACGGCCAGTAGTCTTGGTCCGTGGTTGCAGGCCCTCAAAGTTGATCCTCAGTCCCAAACCACAGACCTCGTTGATGGGGCATGGACCCGACCACAGTGTGTGGTCTGGTGGGCGTGGTTCGAACCTGGTTACTGTCCAAGGAACTCGGCCAAATGGGGTTCTTTTAGTAATTTGATAATTAATTATTTTAAGCATGTGGGTCATTATTTTAAGTGTATTAAGGTATGTTAAGAGTATTAAAACATTAAAATGGTATTTTAGAATTCATTCTTCACTTTTCCCTAAATCAAAACCCTTCTCTTCTAAAAAGTTCTCTCTAGAATTCCATTGAAGGGCTAGGTCAGGTTCATGCTAGGGTTGAAGGTTTCAAGTGTTTTCTTCTCAAAAATTAGTGGGATTCATGAAGTTTAAGGTATGGGGATCCTTTATCCTTGATTATTCTTCCTCTCAAGGAGCTCAATCCAAATGTTTTCAAAGTTCTTCCAAAAACACAAAAATCCTAATTTCGATTCTAACCATGGGTTCTTGCATTAAATCATTTTAATGATGATTTATGTTATTATTGATGTTTATTGTTGGTTTTAAGAAAGAAAAATCCTTCAACCCATGTCTTTCCAAGTTTCCTAAAGTTGGCTTATGAAGTAGGTCTACTGTTTATGATTGAATGATGATGGAATTATGCTTAGACTGAGTTGAATAATTGATTTCTATTATTATTTATGCTTATCTATTGTGAATTTTTGGAGAATAGAGGAGTGGTGATTATGGCTTTGGAAAAAGGGTAAGTTGACCTAACTTCATAGTTAATGTAGAATTGATATAGAATTGTGATAGATAGATGTGTGATTCACTTATGGTGGAGGTGCTTATATGTTGATTGTATTGTGATTATGGCCTTGAAGGCATTGTTTAAGGAAGTTGAAGTGTTGACATGATATCATATATGTGAATGTTATGTGAAGGATTTGAATGAGAATCTAATGAAGTAAAGGTAATCATGTTTTGAATGAAAAGGTGTTCATGTGATATCAAGGTGATCTTGTATAAGGTGTTATTGTTTTGTGATTGGAAGTATGTCCTCTCTTAATGTTCATATATGATGATGAGGGAATGTGAAGGATCTCTATAAGGTGATGTATGTCTTGAATTGGTAGACTTATGTGTTTTTTCTTGATGAATGAAAATTATTAAATGTGGTCTCTTAACTTGGTAGGCCTAAGCATCCTTTTCTTGAGTAATGAATGTATCTTAACGTGATGTCTTATTGTATTGAATTGGTAGACCCTGAGTTGGTGCCTCTTTATAAATGAATGATTGTCTAGGATAGGTAGACCTAAGTTGGTGCCCTTCTATATACGGCTAATGAGGCATTCTAGGCTATGTCTTTAACCGGTAGACCTAAGCATGGTTCCCCTTCATGATGAGTCTAGAACCCTAAGTGAATGTAAAACCTTGAAGCGGTAGACCTTATGATGGTGCCTCTTTCTTGTGTGAAATGATAGTCTTAGAGTTGGTGGACCGGAACAGTAGAAAGCCCTCTCTAAGAAAGTCAATGAGCTATCCTTAATGAACCTTGATCGGTAGATCCTTATGGTACCTTTCTTGGAAGTTGTGCTATGGTTCGGTAGACCTAATAATGGTTCCCTCTCTAGTACATACATGTGAATTAAATTACTCTATAGGAACTAAGGCTAAGCACCAAGTGGATATGGTTAAGAAGGTAGCTCTCTCCGAGTATGAGGTTAGGGTACAATGAACTTCTTTGAATATCCCCTAAACCATGTGCCTACATGGGATGTGCATTAGTTCTACCCTTGGCAAGTAAAACACCTTCCACGGTGTGGGGTCTTATGACACCGGATTCCACGCCTAGCTATTATGGTCTATGTCGGTTAATGACTATTCCCATTATTTGGGATGTGCACTCTAGTCATAAGATAGGTTCTACAATGTGTAGGTAGTAGTATGGGATGCTATCTACACATGGCACAAGTAGGCTTTGACGATACTAAACTGAGTTCCCTAAGCCTAAATGGATACTGTATGAAAGTTCTCTAAATGCATGAATATGTCCTAAATGACTCTAAAGAAGAATGTTGACTCGTCACTCTTTTAATATGTTTCATATCTCTCTAATATTAAGGAAATGTACTATTTAGCATGTTGTATTGAAATGTAAAGGTTCTTGTCTATTGTGGCCTTGAGGAACACTTAGGTGTGTATGAAGAGGTTGTATGGGAGGGCACTTCATGTCTCACTTAGGTGTGTCTTAGGGTAACTTTAGATATAGGTCCTAAGTTCATGAAATGATTTGTTTTGATGGATATGTTTATGTGTTGAATATTAGTACTAGTTGTGCATGATGGCTTGTGATATGGAGCATGATAAGTGGTAAGTTCATGTTTGGTGGCCTTAGGATGATGCTTTAGTGTGGATGGTGGTATGGGACGCTATCCATACACTGCACAAAGTGTTGTCCAAGGGTTACTTGAGGTGGATGGTTTAAGGTGAAGGAATGGGTTATGTGTAGAGTATGTGCTAAAGTGGTTAATGACTTGTATGTTGGATATGGTTGAGTATTGTTACTCTTATACTTGTATTTTCAAGAAGTTTTACCAAATGGCATAAAAGCATAATTCTCCAATAAACGTCCCTTTTAGCATGATTTTGCATGGTTTCCATACTTAGTACTTAATTCTGCTAACCCCTTTCTTCCCATCTTCTAAAGTGTAGGGATTGGAGATGTTGGTGTTCTATGGTTGATGGATAGGTTCCTAAGGTTCTTGAAGATGAAGACTTAGTGAGTCCTCATAGATTCGAGGACAACACCCAATATGTTGATTTATGTCTTGTAGTTTTGTTTAAGTTTTGAGTTGGCTTAGTCCCAATGTTGTATTCAAGTATTAGATAGTTTTGAGACATCATGTATAAGGTCTAGAAAGTCTTCTGCTTGTTATTTAATGAATGTATCTTCGTGTGTGAAGAAAGTTATTAAATCTTTACGGATTTTTTTAGTGTCTATACGATAAATGAATGCTAAGAGGCTTGTATTAGACCTCTGAGAGGTCGAGTACGTCGGTTACGACTAAGGGGTGCTCTCGGGTCGTGACAAACTTGGTATCAGAGCATAAGGTTTTGGAATGGTCTTAGGATGTCTCAAACAACATCTAGTAGAGTCTTATTCATAATGTGAAGCGCGCCACCTTATGAATAGGAGGATATTAGGTGCTAAGAAAGTTTCACTTCTTCATTCTTCAAGTCGTGCCATAGAATTTCGCTCCATAATGTCTTTCCCGTGTTTCTTATGTGATGGTCCTTAGAGTGTGACTTCCCTTGAGAGGTTTATGTTGCAAGGGTTGAGGGAGAGAAAAAATTAGTTGTGAGGCTAATTATGTCTATGTGGCTTGATAGATGTGAGGTGCAAGGTTGTGATGATGACTTTAGGTTGAATGGGTTGCCTTATGATTATGTGTATTGTTGGTGGAACCCGTCCTAGATATGTTGAGTTTTGAGGTATGTTGAAAGAGATGCTGAAATGTGGTGTTTTAGAAATGTATAGGTGTGGTGAGTATGAATGTTTAGTGTGTCTTGCTCCGACCTTAGAATGGGAAGTAGTGAAGTTTGAAAGAACTAGTATGAGTTTTCTCCTAAGGTGGGATATTATGGCTAGATAGTAAGGCTTTTGAGAGTCTTTGATGTTCATGAGGTAGGCTTGATTGACGTTTCCATCTTAAGAGGTATAGTGAGTTTGAGGAGTTTAGACCTGGTGAGGTAGACTCATGTGAGACGTTGGAGTGAGGTGGTAAGGTTGATGTGAGCAAGAGTTGCTTAATGAGGGCCTTCCTAGTTTAAAGGCTCCGTATGTTAATGGTTTCTTAATTGAGGTTCCTATGTCATGTTGACCTTAAGGTTGATGTGAGTCCTCATAGATTCGAGGACAACACCCAATATGTTCCTTTATGTCTTGTAGTTTTGTTTAAGTTTTGAGTCGGCTTAGTCCCAATGTTGTATTCAAGTATTAGTTGGTTTTGAGATATCATGTATAAAGTCTAGAAAGTCTTCTGCTTGTTATTTAATGAAAGTATCTTCGTGTGTGAAGAAAGTTTTTAGTTCCTTATGGTTATTTTTATTGTCTATGCGATGAATGAATACTAAGAGGCTTGTATTAGACCTCCGAGAGGTCGAGTACGCCGGTTACAACTAGGGGGTGCTCTTAGATCATGGCAGTGGAGGGATCGTAACCCCACTTGGAAGGAAAGGGATAGGAAGAAGGACAGGTACATTCCTCCCCACGAGCCCCAAAAGCCCAAATATACTGAGAGTGGTCGTTCTCAAGATATGCTCTCTCGTATCCTCACTAAGGTTGAAGGGTCTAATAAAATTTTAAAAGAAATGAAGGAAGATGTATCACCCCTTAGCCAAACAGTCACCTCTCATTCCGTCTCTATCAAGCAATTAGAGACCCAAATGGGTTAGATTTCATCTCATTTAAACCCAAGACAACAAGGAGTGTTGCCTAGTGACACTATGTCCAACCCCAAGAATGAAGTTTGAGTGGGGACTTGCGTCGTGCACGACGTTAACTAAGGAGCTGCTTGGGAGGAAACCCAAGTTTTTATTTTCTTTATTTTTGTTTAGGAAACAATCATGTGTTGATTGTGCAAGTTGAAGTGTAAAACGTGTTTGAAAAGTGCAAGTTGGCGAGCAAAAGGCCCAGTCAGCGATTAGCCGAAATGGTTGGCAAGCCCGACTTGGACCGCCATTAGACTCAAGAAATTCTAAGGCTGGAGTCTCTAAAATGCATCGGGCCCATGGACTAGTCGGTGATCCCGACTTTGACCGCCATTTAGACCCCCACATTAACTGGAGGTCCTGTAAAACTCGGTGAGGTAAGTGACCAGTCGGCATGTCGCCAAGTGGTTTGGTGAGCATAATTAATGTCGTCGAAAGGGCGAGAACTGGACGGTTTATAAAGGCCAAAGGTATAAAATTTCAAACTCTTTCATATTCCCTCACTTTTTAACTTCCCAAGATCACACCGGCACTATATTTTCCTACATTTTCGTGCTTTTTATGCTTCTTAGTCATCAATCTTGTGTTTGGAGTTGGAATTCTTTGTCGCCTAGATTTTCAAATCATTTATTCGGCATTAAAGGTTGGTTTTCCACACCCAAACTTGTATGTAGTGATTTTACTCAATTGCAATTATTTTGATCTTAGTGTTGTGTGTTGAGCCTCTCTGAATTCGTATAAGTGTGCTTGTTTGCCCATTTCAATTCGAAATCTTTCCTAAATTGTCCATATTGTTGATTTCCCAAATTTCGTGCTTTAAAATTGATCTAAATTGTTAGGTTATGCTAAATTATTGTTGGGTCTAGTCGGGTGAAGTTTGAGTAACCCATAATTGTGCTAAATGATGCACTTTGCCCAATGATGGAGCGTTTGACGTCATTCTGAAGGGTGTAAGTCGTCAAATAGCCAATTTTGGCCAAACCGAGAGAAGTCTGAGAACCCCGGGGGCATGGGTCTTATGGGTCTGAGTCAAATTATGTCAGTGTATGTTTTGATTTTGTTTCGGGGGTTGCGGGGTTGATTTTGGTAGTCAGGGTAGAAAGTAGGCACGTTTGGCGAGCTAGGTCGAGCTCGCCGAACCACTCAGTGGTTCACCGAATTCCACTTGATCGCCTTTAATTTAATAGAAATGTTAAGTTTTGGTTCTGTAACTTTCGGCGAGAAGCCTAAGTTCACCGAGTTCACTTAGTGACTCGCCGAAAGTCTTCTTTGATCATCCTTTCTGCGCCCCTAACCCTTAAAATACACTGTAACTTCCGGTAGGCTTGTATGTGCTCACCCAATGATGTCGATGATTTGCCAAAAGGCCCCTCCCATCGCCGACATGCCAATTTTTCTAGGAATTTTCCCGCCAATCCTTTCGAAGAGCCCGATCTGGCTCGCCAAAGTCATTCGGTGACTCACCACTCAGTTCGGCGAGTCTTTCTGCAATATGAGTTTTTTGATTCATCTTGAAATGTTTCTAACATTCTATGATGTTTTTGCAGATATGTCTAGATATATCCATGGCAGGTTCTAGTGGATCGAGTGCTGCTAATGCAACACTAGGCCCTGATTCCCCAACAAATGGAGCGACTATGTAGATAGAACTTTCTTTACCTCTCTCTCTATCATTTTTATTGATTTCTAGTGTATTGCATTTGAGGACAAATTGCTTTTTGTTTGTGGTGGGGTGAGGTATTTCCATACCTACCTCTTGTGTTTATCATTTTTGTATATATTGGGTTTTTTGTGTTGTAAATTGTGTTTTGACACTGTTTTGTGGATGTTTAAGCTTGTGGCTCCGTATTTTGAATGCAAATGGTTTTTGACCCTTCTAAAAATAATTACCACCTCTCGATTGCGTTTGAATGTGGATATTCTTGTTCAAATTTGAGTGTCGGTCATGATCAATACCGATGACTTAAATAGTGATCGTAATTGAAACAAAAATGAATGTGCGGCTATGATGAGGCCAAATAAAGTTGCATAGGCAATATGTGAACTTTTTACATCTCATTGTGACTAGTCGATTATCGAATTGAGTCTCTTGTGATGAACATTGCACACTAGCGAAAGTGTGGATTCTTGTTTGATATCGGTGCCAATACCTTGTGTGATGACCTTATCGTGACCCATGTGTGAAAACACCTAAAATTTTCCCCGTTGGTCTGGTTGACTAAGTGATGCAAGCTCTTGAAATGAACTTACGCAACAATTTTAAAGAGTGAAACAATTTGACATTATACCTCTTTTGTGGCCAACCTTGTGAAAGTGTAAACTTTGTTTGAACACCCTTTGAGTCTTACCCTTTTCTTGGAATAAACTTGATGAAATTGCAACCCCTCTTGATCCATTCACCCATAATCCTCATGAAGTGTGGTTTGATTGAATAGCCAACTTAGGCCAAAAGCCTAAGTTGGGGGTGTGGTGAAAGGAGAAGGTAAATCAAGAAGTGCTAAGAAGCACCCCTTTGATCCATGATTGTGAAAAAGATGGAACCCCTCCATACAAAAAAAAAGAAAAAGAAAAAGAAAAAGAAAAGAACATTGAAAAAGAAGAAGAACGAAAAAGTTGAGAAATAAAGTTGTGAAAGTGCAAAAGAAATTGGGTGTCCGGTATTCCATGAGAAGTGAACCTAAATGACCAAACCTTTACACTCACCCCCGTTACAAGCGAGTGTTGATTGGAAAATAAGGGCAAACCTATGGGTGAAGTCATGCATGTGTTCATCATTCTGAGTGTGAGAGTTGCATGTCATTCCGGAGCTATATATTGTTGAAAAACAGTGTGTGAATATGGAATCATTCTTTGTGTGAGGGCATTTGGGTACCTTTGTTGAGCTTGAACTTGCATTTGAAGCAAGTATTGTGAACTTGAGAATCTTTGATAATGGTGAGACACAACTTGAACCTTTGAATGCACAATTGATCATTGCATGAGTAAGTTGAGTCTTTTTGTGTGCTTTCATGATTGAGTCTTGTGTAGCACTATTTAAGACATCCTCTTTGAACTGATGAACTTGAGTTTTACTTGAGGACAAGCAAAAGTTTAAGTTGGGGTTGTTGATGAGTCAGAGATTTGGACTCATTTAGGGATTTATTTACAATAATTTAGTGTCCTCAAATGCTTATTTTGTTCCAATAACTGATGTAAAACCCTTGATTTCCAGGTATATGGATTGAGGAACAAAGCAAGGACACTAATTTGCAAAAAGGAACGAACCGAACTAAAAGAATGAAGAAAAGCAAGTTTGTTAATTGCTAAGTCCACTTGCCTAGTCACCGAATGGCTGCTTAACCACCTAAAGTTCTAGTGTGCCAAGACCTGAAGAAAAGAACCAAGTTGGCAAGAGAAAGGAACAGTCGGCGGATCACCAAGTGGTTCTGCGATGCAGTGTTGGATCGCCCAAAGTTACAGACCTTGAGGATGCTGAAGGCCAAGGCAGAAAAGCGATGGAATTAACCAAAGGGCGAGTCGCCGATTGGTTCGGTGAGCCCGACTTACTTCGCAGAGTGACTCTTCGCAATACATTTTTTTGCGACTATAAATACATTTTTGAACATTTAGTTTAGTATCATATTTTCATTACATCTAATTTTCATATCGAATTGGAATTATTCTGAGTATTGAGACAAGTTTTCTCTAGTTCTTCCTACGCTTTGGAGAATTCAAGTTTTTCACTTTTGAGAAATTAGAAGTGGATCTTTTAGTCTTCGAATTGAAACATTGTAAGAACGAAATCAGTCTTACCCAGTAGATGGAAACTCAATTTGGTAAAGATTTTTATCTTTTTATGATGTCTAGCTAAAACCCCAATTCTTGGGGTGTGATTATGTGATTATGGGCAGATTTAGTTTATGGGTATTGCTAATTGTTAGTTTAAATGTTGTTTAGAAGTGAGTTCAATCAGTAATTGTGGTTTAATTGAAGAACTGTAGTTGCAAATGCAGTTCTACCCTTGTGTTTTTGGCTTGCTTGAGAGAGAGGTTTTAAAACTAAGCTTATTGATTGATGGTCAGTGGGTATTGGGTTGACATGGGTTCAGCTCGAGAGAGTGAATCCTAAACTCAATCCCACACATTTAGCTCGAGAGAGTGAATGGACTAAGGTGTGGGCTGGTCTTATATTGTTTACTTGTTGATGTTCAAGAGAAATCAACTTGATTCGGTGTAAATTGTTCGAGAGAAAATTTATCCCCTCTATGGCTTAGCTTACTCACTAATATACAGCTATTTCCTAACAATTGCAATCACCGATTTGTCTACATTAGCCTATAATTGAATCACATCCCAATAACCTGTCTCATTATTGTTATTTCATATTGTTTGCCACTGTTTGTAGTTGATAATTAAAACCAAAACCTCCTTATTTGACATTCATGTCATCCCTTGATTTGAATTATGTTTTTATTCGATAATGTCTATTCCTATGGCTGATTTGACCATATTCATACTTCCCAATTGAGACTCAAACATGTACCGCTCCCTATGGGATTCGACCCTGACTCATTTAGTTGGGTTTTATACTGACTTACGATTGTTGACACTTAAAATTGGATGAAGTGTACTTGAAATGTTAAAATAATTAGGACACTAAGAGGACCAACCAAGGGTCCATGAGGAGGAACCTAGGACTTCCCAAAACAGTGCCACCCATGAGGCCATCCACGCCCGTGGATTGAGCCACGCCCCTTGGGTGGGTAGCGTGGTTGAGCCCTCTTTGGAATCTGCCTAAGGCATGGTCCACAAGTAGGACCCACGCCTCGTGGATGGGTCCACGCCTTATCGAAGTGGTCGTAGGTCCTAGGCTTGAGATGATCACCTGCAGACCACCGCCCACATTTTACTAGCACGCCCCTTGGGTCCTTCCACTGCCCATGGGCGTGGTCTCGTGGGTGAGGAAATGTCTTGGGTTAGACATTTAAGTGAAGGCTTATTGAAACTTTCCGGAATTAATTAATTATTAAGTGGTGTCATTTCATTAGAGTTTAGGTCACCTAAATAAAGACTTCAAACCATTAATTAAGTCATACTAATCATTATTATAAACCCATAAAAAAGAAACCCAATTCCCTCTAAAAAATTGTCTCTGTAGAAAGAAGAAGAAGAGAGTCAAGCTAGGTCAAGACTCAATTGTTTCAAGCTTGCTAGGCTTTGTAATCAAGGTATGATGGCTAATTCATTCATGGATTCCTTCCATCCATGAAGCCCTCATGTTTCCCCTAATTGTGAGAATGAATCCGTAATTCTAGTTAGGGTTCCTTCCTATATTGTGGGTGTTGTTGTCTGATGATCCAATTGAGTGTATAATGGTTATTTATAATTGTTTATGATGTAATTACGAGATTTTAGTATGATTATACATGTATCCTTGATTAACCTAAGATTCTATGAAATTGATGCAGTTTAGTTTTATGCCATGAAAGTGGAAATTGAGGGCATAGATGTGATCTACAAGGATTGATGAATTACTTTATGAATTGCTTGAGATTAGAACACCTAGATATGAATTGCTTAAAAGTAAGGTTTGTAGACATGAAGTGATTAGATTAGGGATTATATGATGAGTCATGATTAGTAAGTGTTGAGATTCAGTTTATAGGATGATATATGACTAAAATTGCATAAGAATGAAGCACGTGGTTAGATTGTCTTGAGAATTAGGCATATATGATGATCATGTGAAGTATTGCTTGAGAGTACGATTTATAGTTAAGAATGTTGACTTCTAGGGTTTTGAAGGTAAAGCTAATATGATGAATTATGTATGTTAAGGCAGAAGGAGGTTGGCATGATGATGGTAGACGATTAGATGGAATTTTTGTGGAAGGGCATTACCCACCTAATCTACCTCATGAATGTTTAAATACATGAAGTGATAGAATCACATGAGTTGGGATGATATCCATGTCTAGTGATTGGACCTTAAGTGTGATGATTGAAAGTAAGATTAAAACCTCAAGGAAGTGAAGTATGAGATTATGCTTGTAGTAATTGAACTACTTGAACTATGAGTATATCCATGTCTAATAGTCATTCTAGATGTGTTGATTTGATATGAGCTTTGACCCTTGAAAGGGCAAGATATGATATTATATATGTTTTATGAAGTTGTAACACTCGAAAGTTTAGTAGGTCAACTAGAGCTTGACGTGAGGGTTAGAATTGTGAATTTAAACTCCCGTACTTAGAATGAAATGTTAAGGGTTAAAACATCAAGGTACGACTCCCCAAGGACCAACCAAGGGTCCTTGAGAAGGACCCTAGAACTACCCAAAAATATGCCCAAAAACAATTTACTCACGAGGGGGACCCATGCCCTGTGGGTGAGGGGTCGTGGGTGAGGGTCCCAAAACCAAGCTATAGAACCCCACCCACGCTTGACTAGCACAGACCGTGGGTGAACCCATTGCCCGTCAGTGTGGTCTCTTGGGTTGAGGCAATGTGGTCCTTAAGTCGGTTAAGTTGGAGATTAAGAGAACATTCCAGAATTAATTAGGGGTTAAGTGGTGTCCTTTTATTAGAGTTTAGACCACCTGTAAAAATCTATTAGACCCCTAAATTCATTGATCGTATACATTAATTCAACTAACCCTAAAGAAACCCAATTCTCTCTAAGAAATTCTCTCTCTAGAAAACTCAAGAAGAAGAAGAAGAGAATCAAGCTAGGTCAAGACTCCATTGTTGCAATCTTTGTAATGCTTTATAATCAAGGTATGATATCTTAATCATCCATGGAGACCCCTAGATTCCCCCAATTGTGAAGATGAACCCTAATTCTAGTTAGGGTTTTTCTTATAATGTGGATATTGGTGTATGCTGATTCAATTGAGTGGATAATGGTAAATTATGATGGAATTAGTAGTGAATCATGTTATTATAATGAAATTACATGTTTTCTATGCCTAACCCTAGACTAATTAATGAAATTGAAGTAATGTGGGTTTATGCCATGTAAGGGGAAATTGAGGATTTATAGATGATCTTCTAGAATTGATGATATGAGTAGTAATTGTTCAAGAATATAAGCATGTAGAGATGAATTGAATAAGAATAAGGTATATGTGATGGATCATGACTAGTAAGGCTTGAGATTGAACCTTCATTAACGTTTCAAAGACACTCCATCCAATGCTAAGCATCAACGATCGTTAGTAAGTATATAACCCAACCAAATGAGTTGGGGTCGATCACACAGAGAGTAGCTTTCTTTTGAATCCAATTATGAAAGTATGAAGGTGATCTTAGTAGTTGAACAAACACAATACTTAAGAGTCTAGAAGTAAAATTCCATGATATTGTTATCAACCCACTTCAACAATCAACCAGGAACAATCAAATAACAAGATAACACTTGGGGGGTTGACTAACCAACTGCCGAGTTCAACTTAATGGGTGTACATCATTACCAACAATGTTAATTCATCGTGGGTTGAATGGACTATAAGTAAAGCAATTTTTTCACGAATAATTACCTTCTTTCTGCTGAGTTCTCTCGAACCTCAACACGATCTATAAGATGACTAGACCACTTTCTCATTAAATCTACTCTTCCGAGCTAGATACAAAGGCTGAATCTCGAGTTTCACTTTCTCAAGCTCAAACAGTCATTACCCACTACTAAGGATGCCAAAATACTACGTTGGCTCTATACTTCTCTCTCGAGCAAGCACAAAACTCTGAACTAATTACACTAAACATACAATAATGAAGTCAAACCATAGTAATAATTTAGACTCACTTCAAATTAACACCAAAATTCACTAATTGATAACACCCATATAGTCAAATGCAACAATTGGTCACATTGTCAAACCCCCAAGGTTAGGGTTTTAGCCAATCATAGTAAAAAGATAAAATTCAACACCTGCCACATTTTCCATAGCTGGATAAATGAAATTCAAAGGTTAACATTTACTAATATCTTTTCTATTACAAAACCCAAATGAAAAACCTTGCTAAAATAACTTGAAATCAACAATGGTAGTGTTTTTGCTCTCTATCTTTTGTTCCTCACCATTTCAGAATGCTTTCTCTGTCTTGCAAAATCAATTTATACAAGTCTGGTGTGTGACTTTTTGGAACCAATCGGAGCAACTTGACGATTCAGGTGGTAAAGGAGCAACTTAACGATTCAGGGATTGATCTCGGCGATCATCAGGCATGTTTTTCTCTTCTCTTTTTCAGCTTATGTTGTCCTTGTTGTCCATTTCTGTCCTAGATTTGTTCCTCAATCCATATATCTGAGAATCAAGGGTTTTACATCAGTTATTGGCACAAATTAAGCATTTTAGGACACTACTTCTATACAAACAAAGCCCTAAATGATTCCAAATCTCGAATTCATCAAACCTTTATGATGATATATGATTAAAATCATTTAAGAATGAAGCATGTGATTAGAATGCCTTGAAATCTAGGTATGTATGATGATTGTAAGAAGTAAAGCTTTGAGAGTAAGGCTTGTAGTCATGAATGTTGATTGCTAGGGCTTTGGAGTAAAGCTAAAGTCTTGAATTATGTATGTAATGGCTTTGAGAGTGAAGCCTATATGAAAATGGTAAACTAGAAAGTATCATTGTTGTGGAAGCACTTTACCCACCTCATCTACCTTATGAATATTTAAATGCATAAAAAGATGGAATCACTTGAAACATGTTGTCAAGAACATTCCTCCATTAGTCATGAGTTAAGTAAGGCTTAATAAGCTATCTTGTGGGATTTATGCCTAGCACCGAGTGGATATTGAAATGAGATGGGAGCTTATACCTATTTGAGTCCGTCTTCCAAAATGGGAAATCTCACAAGGAAAGTCCAAGTTTCCTAAAGCATGTCTCATGATATGGAGTCCCTCAGAAGTGGAGTTTGTGTTTCTTAGTAGAAGTCTCCATATCCCATAACTACGTACCCCATAGGAAAGTTAGCTAATTTATCCAACTAAGCTAACAAGTAGGTCCTACCCTAGGCAAGTAGACCAACACTTTTCGTTGTGGGTAACATCGAAGGGGATCATGTGATAGCTCATTTGGTCTCATGTCGGTTAAGCCTATATCCCAACTAGTACAAGATTATTATGGAACTAAGACATACTTAAAAAGGTATCTCCAAGTGTTCAAAAGAATTAATGAACTAAGACATGCCTAAAGAAGCATCTCCAAGTGTTTAAACATAATGAACTCAGACATGTTTAATAAAGTATCTCATAGTGTTCAAGTTAATAGAGAAGAGGGACTAAGATGTGCTTAAAGAAGTGTCTCCTAGGGTTCCAATGTCCTAAAAGTGGGATTAGTCCCCAACCAAGAAGTAAGATCATGAGGACCTAAAGTGGTACTTAGCATGGGTAGGATTATGGGTTCTAATTCATGCATTGCACAAGTATGACTTAAGGTTACCTAGAAAGTGTTCTCTTATATGATGCATGCTTATATAGGATTGTGCTATAGTTTCCTTCCTTGTTATGATTGACTAAAGGTGAGATATTCCCTTGTTTACGAGAAGTAGGCTAAGGATGAGATTAAAGATGGTAAGTATGTATGATGGCCTAAGGTGGTACAGTGAGATTATGGGGTCTTATCCACGCATTGCACAAGTATGACTTGAAGCTACTTATGAAGTGTTCTTCTTATGATATGAAGGACTGATTTTTTTTTTTTAACGTTTATCAAATACACTTCACCCAATTCTTAGTGCAAACGATAGTTACGCAATATATAACCCAACAATTGAGTTGGGGTGGAATCTCATAGGGAGCGGTATGTGTTCAAATTCATTCAAGAAGTACAAATATGATCTAACTAGATATATGAATAGAGATTATAAAAAAAACATGAATCAAATTAAAAGGTGGACACGAATGTCAGATGGGGGAGTTTTGGTCTGCAATTATCAACTACAACGCAGTCAAAAGTAATTTGAAATAACAATAAGGAGAGTAATTCTAGGCATGATATTGATTATAGGCAAATTTCAATATATGGGTAATTGAACTACTAGTAACTAGCTAAAAAATCAGTGGGTAGGCTAGACTATAAAGGAGAAAGCTTTCTCTCGAACAACTATCCCGAAATAGGTGATTTATATTGAACATCAACAAGCATAGCAATGAATAACAACTCACACCTTAACTCATCAACTCTCTCTAGCTAGATCAGTAGGATTGGGGTTAGGATTCATTCTCTTGAACTGAACCCAGCTCAACCCAATACCTACAAACCATTACTCAATAGTCTAAGTTCTAAAACCTTTCTCTCTAGCAAGCTAAGAACACAAGTTTAGAACTGTATTTGCAACTATAATTAATAAATTAAACCACAACTAAGGATTAAACCCACTTCAATATAGCATTTAAACTAGTAATTAACAATACCCATAAATTATTTAACCCATAATCACATGATCAGACCCCAAGAATTGGGGTTTTAGCCAAACATCACAAAAAGGTAAAAAAAATTACCAAATCGATTAGCCATCAACTAGGTAAGAGTAATTAAGCCTTTACAATACTCAAAATAAAAAAAATCCATCTTTTCATCTTTCGATACATGAGCCCGTCTGCACAGCTCAGTGATTAATACTGGAAAAGGAGAGATGTTTGTCGCTGCCTAGCTCTCATGGCTATCTCTTGTCCAATAGATGCACCTAAATTGATGCTCTTCCTTGCAATAACGGATCCAAGATAGGCCACATTTGTGTGGCAAAGGATAGACTCGTTCATGGATGGCATGATTGTGCTACTGATGAAACCGAACCAATACTTGCTACCACATTGAGGTCGTTCTTCTTTATTGGAACTCCGGCCTCAATCCACATAGGAGTATCTGTCAGACAAGAGAGGAGCCAACCAACTTTTCATATCCTCCAATGTTGTTCTCTTGATCATACTCTGGTAGTCATCTGCAAAGTTATAAGTGCATTCAAATACGGTGTTGATATCATCAATATCACATTTGACCTTCTTCCCTCGAACAACCACATGATCCATAGGTTTGAAGATACTAGCCTTCCTCTTCCTTTGTGGTACCAAAGCTTCGTAGGATGAGTAGAACTCCCGGACCAAATTAGAAATGCAGGGACCCCGGGGTTTAGTGAAGATCTAGAATTTGTGGGTCTTAAAGGTGATCTATATCTCTGGATATCTATCCCCCACACCATATGTAGACAACGTCTTCTCATCAACGAAAGTCCTCAGTCCTTCGGCCTTTATTAAGTTGAGAGACCGGGGAGGAGGACCTTGTACAGGTAGTGTTGGGACCACAATCTGATATGAAGCTAGATGACGAGGAGTCTGAGGCACCCGGATCCTAGACAGATCATGAATCCTCTTGAAGCGCATTTCTACTCTTCGGGCCAGTAGAAGTTGGTCATCCTCAGGCTTAGAGATGGTAGCCTGAGAATCCTGGTGCTCTCCCTCACTGTCTCATATGGTAAGGTGAGTCGCGTAGACTCCCTTACTATCGGAGCTAACCTCTAGTGACTCAACCATGGGTGCCTTGCCCTTTTGTTTGCCTTTTCCTCCCTTGGTAGGGAGCTTTGCTACCTTTGCCTTGGATGCAGCTGCATCCTCATTTATAATGATTCCATTTGCCCGCTTGCAGAGCGGCATGTCTCTTCTTAACACTTTGGGTCTAGCCATATCTGCAAAACACATAGAAACCAGTTAGACATAATCCAAGAAAAATGCAGAAATTAAGTTGTAGAAAGACTCACTGAACCAGTCGCCGAGTCACTTAGGTTAGCCATCAACTGGGTAAGAGTAATTAAGCCTTTCCAATGCTCGAAATATTAGAAAATCAGTAACCCACTTGCAAAATCTCCGAATTGAATCTCCAAAAACTTTCAAGTCTACTAAGAGTTATTCTAAAATGGTAGCAAACTCAAATCTGTAAAAGAGAAATCCTAAATAAACAGTTCAAAATCTAATCTATAGTCACCAAAAATAAGCCACGAAGGGCCATTAGGCAAGGTAAGTTGGGTTCACCGAGTGGTTCGGCGAACTGCCTTTTTCTCTCTTCTATCGCCTTTTTGCATTGGCTCTCAACATCCTCAAGTACTGTAACTTTAGGCGATCACTCTTTTCATCACGGAACTGCTTGATGATTCGACGACTGCCCATTTTCTCTCGCCGACTTAGTTTCTTCCCTTAGGGCTGGCACATTGGAACTTTAGGCAGTCAAAATAGCCACTCTGTGATTTGCCAAGTGATCTTGGCAATCATCAGGCTCTCCTTTCTTCACTTCTTCAAAAAAAAATTCATTTTTGCCTGTTCGTGTCCTTGCTTTGCTCCTCAATTCATACACCTGGAAAACAAGGCTTTAACATGAGTTTATGGCACAAATTAAGCATTTGAGAACACTAAATCTATACAAACAAAGCCCCGAATGAGTCGAAATCTCAGACTCATCAAGGACTAAGGATTTACTAATGCTTATATGATGCCTATGTTGTAGATTATGCTTATGAATATGTTATTGTATCTTATGCTTATAGTTTATGTTTCATGAAGTATCTCTTATGATTATGGCATATGACTTATGTTGACTAACCTTTATGTTATGATCTTATGATGTTATGCTAGCTATCATATTTAGTACTTTTGTACTAACTCATACTATTTTGAGTTCCATTCTTGTGTCTAGGTTTCTAGAAGAGCAAGGAGTTGAAGAATTGGTAAGTCCTCATAGCATCGAGGATTTGATCACCTTTTGTTTGTGTCCCAAGAGTATTCAAAGTTTTTTTAGATGGTTTGAGAAAAGTGTAATAAGACCTCCGCTTTGCTTTTATATATACTTTGATTGTATGGAAAATGTTTTAAATTTTCCGCACTTTTATATTATCTTATGTTATGATATGCTAAGTGGCTTACATAGAGTCCTTCGATGTTCTATGTGCCATGTTACATCTAGGGTGTACCCATGGGTCGTGACAAACTTGATAATCAGAGCACAAGGTTTAGAATGGTTCTAGGATATCTCAAATCACGTCTAATAGAGTCTTGTTCATAAATGTGAAGCGCGCCACATTTATGAATAGAAGGCTATTGGATGTTAAGAAAACTTTACTTTTTCATTCTCTAAGTCGTGCCATAGAGTCTAGCTCTATTAGGTCTTTCTCATAATCCATTCCCTATGGTTTTCATGGTATGGCTAATACAAGGTTAAATGCTAGGAGGAATGAGGAAGGCAATGAGGATCAAGAGGTTCGTCTCCAACTTCCACCCCAAGATCCTCCTCAACCTCCAATTGGTCCTATAGGGGAGAATGTGACTAGTGCGGAATTTAGGTCGGCTATCCAAATATTGGATCAAGCCGTGACGGCTTAAGTCAATACAGAGATGGTAACTCTAGTGAATCCTAATGAGAATATCGCGGCTTTAAGAATGAGGGATTTTATGAGAATGAAACCTTCGGAGTTTTATGGCTCCAAAGTGGAGGAAGATCTCCAAGGGCTTATATATGAGGTGTATAAGGTGCTAGCTATCATGGGGGTGACTTTGGTAGATAAAGCAGAGTAAGCCGCTTACCAAATGAGAGATGTAGCACAAGTATGGTATGAGCAATGGAAGGATGGTAGGCCGGTAGAAGCGGGTCCATTAGAGTGGAAAGTGTTCAAATTAGGATTTCTTGATAGATTCTTTCCCCGAGAGTTGAGGGAAGCTAATGTGGAAGATTTCATTAACCTTAGGAAAGGTAGCATGAATGTTAAGGAGTATTCCTTGAAATTTACCCAACTATCCAAGTATGCTCCATCTATGGTGGAGGATTCGAGAGATAGGATGAGTAGGTTCTTGATGGGGGTGTCTGACTTGGTAGCAAAAGAATGTCATACGGCAATGCTCCTTCATGATATGGATATCTCACGTCTTAGGGTTTATGCCCAACAAATTGAGGAGTCAAAACTCAAGGAAAAAAATAGGGAGGAAAAAATGGCTAGGATTGATGATGGGAACTTCTCCAATGCTATGTTCGATGGACAAGGTAGACCTAAGTTTAAAAAAAGGTATTCTAGTCAATATTCTCTCGATACCCCTAGGTTTAACCAAGAGAAAGGTAGTGGGTCTCCATTACCTAATCCTACTTGCACCAAGTGTGGAAGGAATCACCATGATAAGTGCCTAGCAGACACAAAGAGTTGTTATGGTTGTGGAAAGAGTAAGCAAAAAATGAGAGATTGCCCAGTGCTTAAGGCTAAGGGACGAGAGGATAAGCAAGTTGCCACTAGTTGTTTGGATGGGGCGCCTCAAAAGAAGAATAGGTTCTATGCTCTTCAAGCTAGAAATGAGTAAGAGTGACCTCTGAATGTTGATACCGGTATGTGTCCTATGCTTTACTAGATTTCGGTATTGTTTGGCCTTTTGGGACTTTATATATTAAGTCTTTGATGTTGTAATTGAGTATGAGTGGGCTACAATATTGTTATGTGTTGTTGATAGTAGAACCCTACCTGTCCATTTGAGCTTTGGGTATGTTGGTGAAGACTTGAGGAATAGGGTGTTTAAGTAATGCCTAGATGTGTGGGGTGAGTAGCCTTGTCTAAAGAGTAGTAATGTAATTCACCTTGGTTTAGAATCCTCTTTGGTGAATGATATGAGGTTTAGTTATATCTTGTTACGACCATAGAATTGAAAGAAATGATGTTTAGAAAGTCCATCTAGGCTTACTCCCAAGAGGGAGATGGTGTGCCTAGAGAGCAAGGTCATTGTGTGTTTATGTGTGGCCATGATTTCTTTTATATGAATGTTCATGAAAAAGCTTAGGTTTTGATAGAAATGACTTATGTGCATTGCTTTCCTCATGTTGTAGTGCATTGAGTAGAGTTGTCTATAGACTCCATGAGATGAATAGATGAGCATGCTTTAGTTTTGTGAGTTGAGAGATTCATCGTTGAATGAATGCTTTTTTAGGGTAAATTGCATTTAGGCTCCATGAGTGTATGTTGAGCATGTTTTAATTAGGAGATGGTAGTTCCTCCTTGAATACTAGTAGATGAAGAATTTCATGCAATTTGGGTTGTTAGACGTAGTTCCTACTCCCTTGTATTGTATTGAGTATGTTTAGCTTGGAGTTGAAGTTTTCCTCCTTTGGTTATCTGCATTTAGATGAGTTGCATGCATGATGGGTTGCTAGTCTAGAGTTGTGACCTTAAGCAGTGCCTAGAGTGTCATTCAAGGATGAATGTTCCCAAAGGGGTGATATTGTAACACCCAAAAATTTAGTAGGTAAACTAGAGCTTGACGTGAGGGTTAGAATTGTGAATTTTCCCGTACTTAGAATGAAGGGTTTAGGGTTAAAAGATCAAGGTACAACTCCCTAAGGACCAACTAAGGGTCCTTAAGGAGGACCCTAGAAACTACCCAAAAATCTGCCCAAAAACAGTCCACTCACAAGAGGAACCCATGTCCCGTAGAGGGACCCACGCCCCCTGGGTGAGGGTTCATGGGTGAGGGTCCCAAAACCAAGCAACAGAACCCCACCCACACTTGACCAGCACGGACCGTGGGTGGACCCATGGCCCATCAGCATGGTATTATGGGTTCAGGCAGTGTGGTCATTAAGTCGGTTAAGTTGGGGATTGAGGGAACATTCAAAAATTAATTAGGGGTTAAGTGTTGTCATTTTATCAGAGTTTAGACCACCTATATAAAGCTATTACACCCCTAAATTCATTTGTCCTAGACATTAATTCAACTTACCCAAAAGAAACCCAATTCCCTCTGAAAAATTCTCTCTCTAGAAAACTCAAGAAGAAGAAGAAGAATCAAACTAGGTCAAGACTCCATTGTTGCAAGATTTTTTAGGCTTTATAATCAAGGTATGATAGTTTATTTATCCATGAATTCTTCCATCCATGGAGCCCCCTAGATTTCCCCTAATTGTGAAGATGAACCCCAATTCTAGTTAGGGTTTCTTCATATATTGTGGGTGTATGTTGATCCAATTGAGTTGATAATGATCAATTATGATAGAATTAGTTGTAAATAATGTTATTATGATGAAATTACATGTTTTCTATGCCTAACCCTAGTCTAATTGATGAAATTGAAGTAATGTGGGTTTATACCATGAACGGGGAAATTGAGTATTTATATATGATCTTCTAGAATTGATGATATGAATAGTAATTGTTCAAGAATACAAGCATGTAGACATGAATTGAATTAGAATAAGGTATAAGTGATGGATCATGACTAGTAAGTCTTGAGAATGAACATTTATGATAATACATGATTAGAATCACTTAAGAATAAAACATGTGATTAGAATGCCTTGAATTCTAGGTATGTATGATGATTGTAAGAAGTAAAGCTTTGAGAGTAAGGCTTGAATTCATGAATGTTGATTGCTAGGGCTTTGAGAGTAAATCTAATGTGTTGAATTATGTATGTAATTGCTTTGAAAGTGAAGCCTATATGAGAATGGCAGACTAGTAAGTATCATTGTTGTGGAAGGACTTTACCCACCTAATCTACCTTATGAATGTTTGAATGCATAAAGTGATAGAATCACTAGAAACATGGATTGGTTGTCAAGGGCATCCCTCTATGAGCCATGAGTTAAGTAAGGCACAATAGGCTATCTTGTGGGATTTATGCCTAGCAACAAGTTGATATTGAACTGAGATGGAAGCTTATACCTAGTTGAGTCCGGCTTCCAAAATGGGAACTCTCACAAGTAGAGTCCGAGTTTCCAAAAGAATGTCTCATGAGATGGAGTCCCTCACAAGTGGAGTCCAGGTTTCCTAGTAGAAATCTCCATATCCCATAACTTCTTGCCCCATAGGAAAGTTAGCTAGAGGATCCATCTAAGCTAACAAACTGGTCCTACCCTAGGCAAGTAGACCTACCATTTTTGGTATGCGTAACATCAGAGAGAATCATGTGATAGCTCATGTGGTCTCATGTCGGTTAAGGCTATATCCCAACTAGTACAAGATTATTAAGGAACTAATACATACTTTAAAAGGTATATACAAGTGTTCAAAAGCATTAATGAACTTAGACATGCATAAAGAAGAATCTCCAAGTGTTCAAACATAATGAACTTACACATGTTTAATAAAGTATCTCATAGTGTTCAAGTTAATAAAGAAGAGGGACTAAGATGTGTTTAAAGAAGTGTCTCCTAGGGTTCCAATGTCTTAAAAGTGGGATTAGTCCCCAACCAAGAAGTAAGATCATAAGGACCTAAAGTGGTACTTAGCATGCGTAGGATTATGGGGTCTTATTCATGCATTGCACAAGTATGACTTAAGGTTACCTAGAAAGTGTTCTCTTATATGATACATGATTAGATAGGATTGTGCTATAGTTGCATTCCTTGTTATGATTGACTAAAGGTGAGAGATTCCCTTGTCTATGAGAAGTAAGCTAAGAATGAGATCAAATATGGTAAGTATGTGTGATGGCCTAAGGTGGTACTTAGAGTGGGTGAGATTATGGGGTCTTATCCATGCATTGAACAAGTATGACTTTAAGTTACTTATGAAGTGTTCTTCTTATGATATGAAGGACTAAGGGTTGACTAATGCTTATATGATGCCTATGTTGGAGATTATGCTTATGACTATGTTATTGTCTCTTATTCTTATAGCTTATGTTTCATGAAGTATCTCTTATGATAATGGAATATGACTTATGTTGACTAACCCATATGTTATGCTCTTATGATTTTATACTAGCTATCATATTTAGTACTTTTGTACTAATGCATACTCTTGCCTAGATTCTCATCAAATGTAGGGTGTAAGATTATTAGTTCCATTCTTGTTGCTAGGTTTCTAGAAGAGCAAGAAGTTGAAGACTTGGTGAGTCCTCATGGCATCGAGGATTTGATCACCTTTTCTTTGTCTTTTATTTTCATGTTTTGAGACTATTGTATGGGCTATGTCCCAAGAGTATTCAAAGTTGTTTTAGATGGATTGAGACAAGTGTAATAAGACTTCAACTTTGCTTTTATAAAGACTTTGATTGTAAGGAAAATGTCTTAAAATTTCCACACTTTTCTATTAGCTTATGTTATAATATGCTAAGTGGCTTACACGGAGTCCTTCGGGGTTCTATGTGACTGTTACATCTAGGGTGTACCCCTGGGTCATGACAGAAGTTTTGTACATGTTTAAGAACACTTTGAGAGTAAAGTGAACATGCTCATGATCTAGTTGTTGTGTTGTTGAAAGGTCATTCTTATATACACACAAATGCATGAATATGATATGATGTGAGGGGTTTTCTCTCTACATAATGATTCGAAGGTTGGAAGACTAGTCTCATCTAATGAATCTATATATAGACATAGACGGTGAAAGGTTATTCTCACGCATGATCAAATGGGCACCAAGTTGATATTGATATGAAATGGAAGGCCTCACGTTAGTAGATGCAGAGTTTCTAGTAGTAATCTTCTGAGATAGGAGCTCTCACGTTAGTAGAGGCTGGGTTCCTAGGAGCAATCTCGTGGGATGGAAGCCCTCATGATAGTAGAGGCCGGGTTTCTAGAAGCAATCCCCTTATCCCATAAACTATGTGCCCTCGTAGGTTACTTAGCAATAGGATCCACCTAAGGTTCAACCTTAGCCAAGTAGGACAATGCCGTTTCGGTATGGGGTAGACACTGGATTCCATGTTAAGCTCACATGGTCTATGTCGGTTAAGGCTAAATTCCAACAACAATAATATGATTTATGAACTATGGTTACTAAAGAAGCTTTGCATAGTATGAGTGAGATTATGGGGTTTTCTTCATGCATTGCACAAGTATGCTTTCAGGGTATCTATGGTATGTTCCTTTTATGTTGTGATTATCTATGTAATGAAGATGTTTATGACTTATGCTTATGATGTATGCTTAGTTGGGATTGTTTTAATAGTTGCCTTCCAATGCATGTGTGACTAAAGGTGAGTATTCCCTTGTCTATGAGAAGTAAGCTAAGGATGAGATCAAAAGATGATAGATATGAATGAGGACCTAAAGTGACTTGCTTAGCATGGGTGGGATTATGGGGTCTTATCCATGCATTGCACAAGCTTGCCTTGAGGTAGCTTATGAAGTGTTCCTCTTATGTCATGTTAAACTAGATGTATTGATTATGCCTATGACTATGTTGTTATCTCTTATGCTTATAGCCCATGTTTTATTATGGATTTTATTATTCTCTTGACTAATGTTATTGTCTCTTATGATTATGATATATATCTTATATTGACTAATATCTCTTATATGCTTATGTTGATGATTTATGCTAGCCATCATATTTAGTACATTATTGTACTAACGCATACTTGTTCCTACATTCTTATCAAATGTAGGGTTCGGCAATATTGAGTTCCATCCTCATGGCTAGGTTCATAGTAGATCAAAAAGAGAAGTTTTGATGAGTCCTCATAGCATCGAGGAATTTATCAACCTTTCCTTTTTATGTCTTTCTTTTATGTTTTAGACTATTGTATGGGATGTGTCCCAAGAGTTATTCAAAGTTGTTTTAGATGGTTTGAGACAATGTTAAAGACTTCTGCTTTGTTTTATGAGACTTAGATTGCATTGGAATTTTTTTTAAATTTCCATACTTTTCTATTATTTTTTGTTATGCTATGCTATGTGGGGGCTCCATGGATGAAAATTCATCATACCTTGATTAAAAATCCCACAATTGCTTGAGGAATGGAGACTTGATCTTGACCCTATATCCAACTCTTTCTTCTTCTTCAAGTTCTAGAGAGAGAAATATTTGAGAGGATGAACTTTGGGATTCTTTTGGGGTTTTGGAAATAATTTTTTGAATGGTGAGTTTAAATGGTTCAAATCACTTATATAGGTGTACTAGGCATAGTAAAAACGATCTCATTTTAATCTAACTCAAATCGGAAAAGTCCCAAAATACCCCCACTTGGCAGCCCACTGTCCAGCCTTCACGAGAGGCACCACGAGTTATGGTTCTCACCACTGGCCATGGTCCTGCTCATTGTCTTGGACTAGTGGCTAGGCCACGTTTCCTTGGCCGCTAAGAGTTGAAGGCATCACCACGAGCCTTCCCATGAGTCATGGTCATCATCACTGGCCGTGAAGTGTCTTGTGAAGAAGATCCGAAGTTGGGCAGCCCTTGGGGAGCTACTGCATAGCCACCATGAGCCACACCATGGGCCGTGGTCCTCATCACTGGTCGTGGTGGTGGTTGTGAAGTTGGGGGGAGTGCTTAGGGAAATTTTGGCAGCCTTGGCCCCTTCCCCTTGGCCCTTGCCCACTTCTTGGCTCTAACCCTCACACTAAACCCTTATTTAGCCTACTAGACTATTGGGTGTTGCACCAGGGTACGTGGTTAGTGGTCCGTGTTCCAGACCCCAAAGTCTCAAACTCTCTAAAAATAGTGATGGACCACCAAAACGGACCGTCGGTCAAACCACGGTTCATCGACCAGTGTCTGTGGTTCGTGAGTTGACATTTAATGTTAAGAGTAGTTGGGTTTTTTCTTAATTATTTTACATTGATACTATGTCGTGTGTCTATGTCTAAGACCCCTATATAAATGATTTTAACCCCAAATTAGTCCATTCAATTCATTCTCTTAAATCCACCAAAAGAAACCCAAAGTTCTTCCTTTCCAAATATTTCTCTCTCTAGAACTTGAAGAAGAAGAAAGAGTTCAAGCTAGGATCAAGGTCAAGTCTCCATCCCTTAAGCATTTGTGGGATTTATTAGCAAGGTATGATGGATTTTCATCCATGGAATCCTTTCTTCCATTGAGTCCCTAATATTCCCCAATTGAAAAGTAGAAATTTCCCAATAGAGTTAGGGTTTTCTTCTAAGTTTTTGGTCTTTGTGAATATTGATCCAATTGAGTGGATGTAACACCCCAGAAACTAGTAGGTTAAACTAAAGCTTGACTTGAGGGTGAGAGTCGTAGATATAGCTCCGCTCACTTAGAATGAAGGGTTTCAGGCTAGTAGGTCAAGGTACGACTCCTCAAGGACCAACCAAGGGTCCTTGAGGAGGACCTTAGAACTGCCCAAAATAGTGCCACCCACGAGGCCATCCACACCCCGTGGATTGAGCCACGCCCCTTAGGTGGGCAGTGTGGGTGAGCTCTTCTTCAAATTTGCCTAAGGTAGTGACCACAAGCAGGACCCACACCTCGTGGTTGGATTTTTGTAGGTCAAGAGCCCCAAATGAACACCCACAGACCACAACCCACGATTGACCAACACGCCCCGTGAGTCCTCCCACAGCCCGTGTGTGTGGTCTCGTGGGTGGATCAAAAGTGGGCAGTAGGTCGCTTAAGTTGGGGACTAAGGGGTTATTGCATAATTAATTAGGGATTAAGTGGTGTCGTCTTAGTAGTATTTAGACCACATGTATAAAGGCTTTAGACCCTTAATTAAGTCATCGTAAGATCATTATTTCAAGACCTCCAAAAGAAACTCAATTCCCTCCAAGAAATTCTCTCTAGAAGAAGAAGAAGGAGGATGAGGAGAAGGAGGAGGAGGGGGAGGAGGAGGAGGAGAGGGTCAAGCTAGGTCTAGACTTCATTGTTCAAGCTTTCTAGGCTTTATAATCAAGGTATGATTGCTTATTCATTCATGGACTCCTTTCATCCATGAAGCCCCAATGTTTTCCCCAATTGTGAGGATGAATCCCCAAGTCTACTTAGGGTTCCTTCCTATGTTGTGGGTGTTGTTGTGTGATGATCCAATTGAGTGGATAATGGATATTTATGATTGTTTATGATGTAATTACATGATTTTAGTATGACTAGTTTATCGACATGTGTGTAGCACGTGATTATCAATTCAGAAAATTTAAGCAAAGATTTGAATAATAAGCTTTGCATAAAATAATATTGCAGATTCTTTTGTGAATGTTCAATGTGGATCCTCGTATGTATATATATATATATATATATATATATCTTATTCACACGAACCTATGAAGATCAATGAAAAAAATTATTAGTTAAATGCAATAATGTATATATTTATTTCAATTTGATGAGGTTCAATCATGTAATTAGTCGTATCTCACTCATATTACCTTATAGACGATATTTGTTGTATATTTTTCTTGTCATCTAACCAGATGTTCTTTGCACATGTATTCCACCAAATTTATTTAGATATCATATGAACATGTGGAAAACAACTACATTTTATTTTTTAGAACTATTTTTGTATATTATTTTTTGTTTTACAAGTTATAACATAATAGATGACGTTCTTTTTACTGGCTCTCATATTTGACTTCTCGATTGACTTTGTGCATAAATCAAAGAAAGTTATCTGACTGTCCATAATTAACTGAGAAAGGTTTCCTAAATTAAAATTAAAGAATATATTATATCTGTGAAATCATATATATAATCACATGTTTATCTTACACACAACAAAGATATAGTTCATATACTTGTAAACAGTTTTCAATTTGTTCAACAAACCATGATTCGTTCAAGGAAAATTAACAACAATGGGTTATCACATATATAGGGGCGGTATAATAATATGAAAAATTATTGATCAAAAGCTAATAGAAGAAAAGAAGAAGATAGAAATAATTAATGTAATAACTATGAGAATTCATAAATTATAACTAAAGAATGTAAATGTAACGACCCATTTGCTCGTCTTGAGTACTAGAGCATTTTATTTCATAAAAGACTTTTTCGATAGATTCTAATGGGTATTTTGGACTATTCGTAACTACATTATGAAATTAGTGGGGTAGTTTTTATAATTAAGTTAGTTGGTGGTTATAGAAGATAGCATTAGAACAAATAGTGGGTCACTTTTATCACTTTTTATAATTGGTTAGATGATAATTAGGGTGATAACTGATCTATAGAAAAGGGAGAAATTTAAAATAGAGAGGAGCCGCACGATTGTGAG
>JAKRZT010026988.1:0-25528 GCA_029582215.1 Solanum sparsipilum
TCTATATATATATATATATATATATATATATATATATATGTATGTATGCATATCCTAAATAAATGTCTTCTTTTTGTATATATTCAAATAAACCCTATTAAAATGAAAAAGAAAGTTAAAATACTATGATTAATTCCAACCATATAATGTAATGGTAAAATTGAGATGGACAAAAATCAAATGTCTTGAAAGCAATAAGATCTAGTAAATGATCTCCGAAAATAGTGGATGCCATAAAAACTTAGGCAATCGCTATGGAGGCTTAGCAGCAGTCATGTCTGCACACATCTCTCCCCAGAATTTGGCTATGGGAAGACAAACCATAACACTAATCAATAAACATCCTTTGCTACTCGATTAACAACAAATAAAGCTTCCCAAAATTTGACAAATATCCAGTTGAAATAGATTAAATATGTACATAGAGACCCTACGATTCAATTCACAAAGGGAGAACGACATGTTTTCACACAGAAAGAAGGATTACATCAAGCTGTAATTATTAAGTTCTCATTCGATACACTAGAACTGAAGGATTTGAGAACAGTTTTACCTAAACACTTGGGAATCAAAGAAAATTGTTTAGTTAGTTTACTTGCTCCTACACATATTCTTTTAAGGATAGACCAATATAAAGATTATCTTGTTTCTCTATCAAAATTGGTAAACTTTTTGCCTTTCAATGGAGAGAAACATCTTTAAGGGTATTTCCTTGGACAATAGATTTCAATTCAAGAGAAGAAACTTCAATGGTCGAGGTGTGGATTTCGTTGCCTCGATAATCACCAGATTTATTTACCAAGAGATCCTTGTTGTCGATGGCATCATTAGTTGGAAGGTCAATAGCTATTGACAAGGGAACACAATACAAGACAAGGTCTAGCACCGCTAGAGTGATAGTGATACTCGATCTTATGGACAAGCAGCCTAAGAGGATGCGTCTCAAGTATTTGGACGAACATACCGATAATATTCAAGAGGTTTTTTCAAGAATTTATTTATGAGAATTTACCTTTATATTGTAACCATTGTAAGAATCAAGGTCGAGATGAAAACAGTTGCCGATTGATTTTGTAAAAGAATCAGTATCACAAAGATAATGGACTAGTTGGAAATGAACAATTCAATGGGGAGAGATTTCAAGGTGGTTTGCGCCAAATTTTAAATGAGAAGAGGGGACTAACTATCATGACCCGAGCCTGCACACTAGACGTGGCCGACACTCGAGAACCATTATTGGTCCCAAGAGAACACTTATCCTGGTTGACTACAAGCGGAAGAATAACTCAAGCATACATAAACATCAAGTTGAAAGAAACGTTTAAAAACAATTTACTGAATCTCAAAACTAAACTGAATATACTGAGTACGAAACATAAGTTTTAAATAAAATATCTAAAACTGAAAGAGTCTCGAATACTGTCTATCTATGAAGCCTCTACTATTAAGGAAGGATGTCAGGACAAGACCCACGACACCTCAAAACTACTAATTGGAAAGTAATTGTGAAGTCCTCTGGAATACTAAGAAGCTCACCAAAGCAAATTGGAGTGTAAAGTGATCTCAATGAAGGGTCTTTTTATAACCATGAACACCAATATCTGCATCATAAAATGATGTAGGTCGAATGACATCAGTACATGGAATATACTAGTAAGTAATATGGCTGAGTAAACAAATAACTGAAAGAAAGGAGTACAATAGATAACAATATACTCAAGCTGAATGTAAAGAAATAAAGGAGTAAAATCACTTAAAACTTTACAAAATACTCTCTCATCTCGGAATTCAACATGATAAGTGATATATAAAAATACACTTTAACTCTATTGGGAGATTCTCTAACTAACAACCAACACTATGAGCTACATGATGATACAGTGTCTCGCCTACGCTGCAAAAAATTATCCTATACCTTGTCAGGGAATAGAACTCCTAAACGAAGTGGATCCACTAAGGTATGCTTAAAATCAATAAGGAATCATCTAAAAAGTATGACCCTTTATCGATGTTGGCCTACATGGTTTATGGGGGTTGTGAGTTGTCTGAACTCTCCCCCATATCGGTGCTCAATACTACTCCGAATAATATATACTCATGCTCATATGTTTTAAAAAAAACCATAACTTTTCCTCTGATTTGAGATAATGGCACAACTACCATCTTAAAAGAGGTAACTACTCTTGAAATATCTTTTAAACTCACAACTCATTTAGAAATCTCAGTTTCTCTTTTATATACGTAAATATTGATGCCTCTGGGAATACATAGACCCCTTATACTCATACTTGAAATCTATTTCTCAAAAACATTTCAAAATCATAATATAATATGATCATTGATGACACGGGAAGTCATACTGCATAAACATTGATGGTATATCTAGAGACTATACTAATTAAACATTGATGGAATACTCGTCATACTAGTCATGTTTTCGATACTATTTCTCAAAACTCATCTTTACTTCCTCAAAACTCAGTTTAAAACTCAAGTGTTGGCTATGAAAAGCTTCTCAAAATTTATTACTCAATTCATAGATTTCATGCAGAATTATAGACATGGAAACTGAGTACTCAGAACTCAAGAACTCAAGGACTCAAGGACTCAAGAACTCCAAACTCGACAATACGACTCATCTCACCAATACTCAATTCATAGGGTTCATGTTGAAATATAGGCATGAACTAATCAACTCAGGTATGTTAATTCATAACACATAGCAATTCAATAATTAGGAATATAATTTCAAAAAGAATAAAGAACTCAAAATCAACCTATCTCAAGAATACTCAAATCTAGGGATAGAATCTTAGATTACTCTATTAATGATTTGAAAAGTAGATGTGGGGTGTGAGGACGAAATAGTCCAACACTACTATAGCCTTACATACATGGAAGAACAACGTTCTTGAAGAATCTTGAAAATAAACTTGATTAGAAGCCTTGAAACCCTAGCTTGAAGCAGAAAAATCAAGAAAACCTTTCTTGAGATTTCTACAATTAGTTTCTTGAAATTCTATGGCCAACAATTATGATTTTTATTAGTGATTCATAATTGTATGGAGGAATTTGAATTTGAAAGAATGGAATTCTTGGATAAAAACTTACCTTGAAGAAGAATCTTGAAAAAGATGGAAAGAATCTTGAATGATGTCTTCTACTTTGATTTTTTCCTCAGGGTTTTGTCTTAGAGTTTGAGAGAGAAGAGAATGATGGATTAAAAGATGGAAATAGGATTCTATAGGGCTTTATAGGAGTTAATAAATCCGTTTTAAGGATTTCGTAGTGGTATAAGGAGATGAAAATTACCTTTTTTAGAATTTTCCCGCGGCTAAAACGGAACTGCACTAAACTAGTTACTAAAATGGTCATAACGTTTTACTCAAAAATTGGATTGATGTGAAATTTGTGACGTTGGAAACTAGATTCAAATACCTTTAATTTAATAGGTTATTTGCCATGTAAATCTTTATATTTTAAGAGGTATGGAAGTTTGAAGTTGACCCAAGTGGAATCTTACATCAAATCTTAATCGATCAGGAAAACTTTCACCTCTACTTTCTGCTAGCGTATTCTAGTGACCTGAATTCATATCCAAATAATTCGCACACTAAATAATTTACCTTTACACATATATGTAATTTATGAATCACCCGATATGACCCTACAAGTAAATGAAGAATAGTTCGAGTCTTAACTTAGAAATTTTTGGGATGTTACAATATCTCCCCCTTTGGATCATTCGTCCTCGAATGATGGCTGATCTAAGAATGGAAAGGGGTTACTCTTAATTTTTTCTATTCTAACTCAGAATCACAAAGTACTTAACATAGGGTGATTATTCTGATCTAAATCACAAGATTTGGGTTATATACCTCTGTAAGAAATCTCATCCCAAGAACTCTACTTCTTACCGCTACATTCAACTAACCTTGAGCTAATATCACAAAGCACCTAATGTATCACACATGTCCACATGTTAACGATACCACATTCAAGCTTATAACCTTAACCACTTCATAGACTACTACTAACCCACTTTGTAAGAACTTCTCATCCTCTCATCATATCAACCCATTGAAGTTTCATGCATTACCATCACGAAGCTGACTTAGTACTCCTTGTAAAACCTTATCTCCTTCTTCCTCCACATTTATAACCTTAGATGGCATAAACACCCCATCACTATCAGAATAGGAAATAGTAATCCTCTCTTCTATCATCACACAACTACTATCAATAACATTACTCAACTGGAAATGATCATTGAAAGAGCTTAGGCCGCAAAATCATAACCACGATTCATTTAAGAGTTCTGATATAAGAATATGCATGACATAACATTATGTTGCTAGCCATTAAGAGTAAATCATGAATTTATGAGATTGAACATATTGTGAGACATGAGTGCTTATATGAATAAGTCCATATCATGAGGTTGATATCCATAACTTTATAGAGTAAGCTGAGATCAACAGGCTAAAGTATTTGCCCCTCATTCTAGAAACTGAACATAGATGTGAATCTGTCTGAAGTGTATGAGCATAGGTCATAGACACAATTATGATATTAGAAATATCAACAAGATGTTATAATAACTGAACTTGTATAAACGGATTGATATATCTCTAAAACTATTTCTGAAGACCTCACTATCTCATTCACAATACTTGACTTGATTTTTCATCTTATTATCTCCCCCTAAGCTCTAAAGTCGACACTTTATAGCTATGGATATATTCCATCATCTCTAAACTGGTCTACATTCCATTTCCTCTAATAATCGGGAAAGGCTTATCTCATGGCTACTGAACTCTGCATAAGCAGATTTTGAGATTCCTTTTAAGACCTCTTTCTAGGATACTTTTATTAACCTCTTCCCATTGTCTTATAAGGTTGCTCCATTTAAATCTTAAGGAAAAAATAATAATGTTTACATCAGCTTATTCCACATTAACAGTTCAAATATATTATCTAGGCACACATGGAAAAATCATTAACTTAATTAGAACCGCGTCTGGTTACAAACAATCTCGGGTACACCTCTTCATGCCTTTGTTACTTCTATGGTTTAGCCACTCTTCACTGCCCTCATCTAAAAGTAAGGATCTCTCACTTGTACCACTCATATTCATTGCAGCTATCATCTAAATTCCTCACCTAATCTATGTCAAGTCTACTATATCAGATCCCAAGACTAACATCACCACCCTCATGTTGCAATTCTTTTGATGACGACGCTCATCACAAATTAAAGCCTAATGTTTATTAATACACCTGGATATCAATATGATTGCTTGCTTACTATACTAACTTACAACTACTAGATACAAATTAAGAAACACTCGCCCCCCCAAAACCTCATGACAAGTAGGTCAATCTTTATCTCACAACCTATTTATTTATAGACTACCATCACATTCCTTTTCATAACGTAAGTACTATTTACCCACATACTATGCATCATTACCGGATAGTTCTATAACCCTTAGACCTCATGAATCTCCCAAAAAATAATCATAAACCTAGCCTAGATCTATAACCTCATGAATTCACCTGCTCTTATATTCAACACCTACACTTGGTCGTTACTAACACAATGACACACAATCATAAACTCCTTTATAGTTAAAGTATACTCTAATCTACCATAACTCACAGCCATTCCTCTACCTCATATCCTATACTATATACAAGATTATTATTCCGTAGCCTACTCATAAAGGAAAACTCATCATTAATAACTTACTGGGTGCATGACTACATTAAACCAATTATCCTCATCACTATCTCCCTTTGTTAGATTACTGAACCTGTGCATGCATTTTTCCAACTTTGGCTTTTCTACTACTACTGCTTATAATCTCATAAACTCATACTATCTTTTAGGGTAAAAATACTACCCAAGCTCGAAAATATACATCCTTATAAAGGCTTCAACTGAAAAAAGTTTAGGGAAAAGATTTTGTGAATAAATCTCGATTTTAGCTCGAACGGACGAATCACATGGATAAGAGTTCATTCTTTCGAAACTCAACACTTATCTCACTCACGGGCTTCTCTCAAAACCCTCTACATTCTCATGACTTCCTAAAGATTTTTTCTAAGAGTAACTCATCGATATGGAACTGTCTTTGCTTTTTAACTACCTTGATTATAAGGGGTAGTCGAATGAATATGAAAAATGCACGACTTAGAATAAGTTCCCTATGACACAGCTATATAGCATGATTTAGAGTATGTAAGAAGGGAAACTTTTTTAAAATGTCTATAGTCCCTCATTTATGGGCCCCTCACAACCATAAATAAGATACTATTGACACGACTTCATAGACACCCTAGGACATTGAACTCTGTGCTCTGATACCAAGTTTGTCACTGCCCGAGCCTACTCCCTGGACATGGCCGGCACTCAAAAACCATTGTTGGTCCCCAAGAAAACCCTCATCTTGGCTGACTAGAAGCGGAAGACTAACTGAAGCATACATAAGCATCAAATAGAAAGAAATGTTTAAAAATAGTTTACTGAATCTCAAAACAGAACTAAATATACTAAGTATGAAACATAAGTTTTAAATAAAATATATGAACTAAGAGACTCTCCAAAACTATCTATCTATGAAGCCTCTACTATGAAGGAAGGATGTCGGGACAAGACCCACGACACCTCAAAACCACTAACTGGAAATTAACTGTGAAGTCCTCTGGAATACTATGAGGCTCACCAAAGATAACTGAAGTGTAGAGTGATCTCAACGAAGTGTTTTTTATAATCATGAAAACATATATCTTCATCATAAAAGGATGCAGGTCGAATGACATCAATATATGGAATGCACAAGTATGTAATATGGCTAGGTAAAAAAATAATTGAAAGAAAGGACTACAATAGATAACAATATACTCAAGCTGGATGTAAAGAAATAAAGGAGTAAAATCATTTAAAACTTTACAAAATACTCTCTCATATTTGAACTCAACATGATAAGTGATATATAAAAATATACTTTGACTCTAATGGGAGATTCTCTAACGGACACCCATCACTATGAGTTACACGACGCTTCCAGAACTGTCTTATACCTTGCCGGGGTATTAACTCCTTAACTAACTGGATCCACTAAGCTATGCTTAAAATAAATATGGAATCATCCAAAAAGTATGACCCTTTACCCATGTTGGTATACATGGTTTATTAGGGCAGTGAGTTGTCTAAACTATTGCCATATTGGTGCTCAATACTACTCCTAATAATATACACTCATGCTCATATGTTTTTTTTAAAAAAATCTTCCTCTGATTTGAGATAATGGCTCAAACTACCCTCTTAAAATAGTTAACAGCTCTTGAAATAACTTTTAAACACATAGCTCATTTAGAAATCTTAGTTTCTCTTTTATCAATGTAAAAATTGATGCCTCTGGAATACATAGTCCCCTTATACTCATACTTGAAAACTTTTTCTCAAAAATATTTCAAAATCATATTATAATATGATCATTGATGACTCGGGAAGTCATACTGTATAAACATTGATGGTATATGTAGGTAACAAACTGATTAAACATTGATGGCATACTTGATTGTCATACTAATCATGTTTTCGAAACTCATTCTCAAAACTCATATTTACTTACTAACAACTCAGTTTAAAACTCAAGTGTTGGATTTAAAAAGCTTCCCAAATTTATAACTCAATTCATAGGTTTCATGTGGAATTTTTGACATGAACTACCCAAATCGGGGATCTTAATAGCAATATGGAAACTCATCACTAAGAACTCAAGAACTCAAGGACTCAAGAACTCGAAACTCAGCAATACTACTCATCTAATGAATACTCAATTCATAGGGTTCATGTTGAAATATAGACATGAATGAATCAACTCAAGAATCTTAATGCATAACATATAACAATTCAATAATTAGGAACACAATTTCAAAAATAATCAAGAACTCATAATCAACTTATCTCAAGAATACTAAAAAATCTAAGGATAGAATCCTAGATTACTCTTTTATTGCTTTGAATGTAGATGTGGGGCGTGAGGACGAACTAGTCCAACACTATGATATCCTTACATACCTGGAAGAACAAGGTTTTTGAAGAATCATAAAAAAGAACTTGATTAGAAGCCTTGAAACACTAGCTTGAAGGAGAAAAATCAAGAAAACCTCTCTTGAGATTTATTGAGTTATTTTATTGAAACTCTATGACCAAGAATTATAATTTTCATTAGTGATTCATAATTGTATGGAGGAATTTGAATTTTAAATAATGGAATTTTTGGAGAAAAACTTAACTTGAAGAAGAATCTTGACAAAGATGGAAAGAATCTTGAATGGAGTCTTCTACTTTGATGTTTTCCTTAGGGTTTTATTTTTTAGGGTTTGAGAAAGAAGAGAATGATGGATTAAAAGATCAAAATATGATTGTTTAGGGCTTTATAGGATTTAAGAAATCCATTTTTAAGGTTTTCCTAGTGGTATAAGGAGAATAAAATCACCTTATTTAGAAATTTCCCACGGCTAAAACGGAACTACACTACACCAGTTACTAAAATGGTCATAACTTTTTACTCAAAAATTGGATTGACGCGAAATTTGTGGCATTGGAAAGTAGATTCAAATACCTTCAATTTGATCGGTTATGGCCACGTAACTCTTTATATTTTAATAGATATGATAGTTTTAAGTTGACCCAAGTAGAACCTTACATCAAAACTTAATCGATAAGGAAATCTTTCAACAATACTTTGTGCTAGGGGATTCTAGTGACCTTAATTCATATCCAAATAATTCCCAAACTAAATAATTCACCCTTACACATATGGGTAATTTATGAATCACCTGATATGACCCTACAAGTAAATGAAAAATGTTTCGAGGCTTAACTTAGAAATTTTTGAGATATTACACTAACAAACATAGATCAAAGTAAATATGATAATACTCGAGTTGTAGATGCAAGTAATAATGAAATAACTATGGTGGAAGATACTATAAATAATGGATATTGAGTAATGGGTACATGTGTTCAAGATGATACTCTAAATACTACAGTTACACTAAATTGCACCTTAACTATAGTCACACAGACTTTGGTTTTGTGTGCAAAGGATGGTGTTGCTTAATATTTGGTGGTTCCTGTGATTCACTTGGAATCTGATCTATCTTTGAATCCTAAACTACCTACTCCTGGTATTTTATCTAGGAAAGATCCTAGTTTGGCTACGATTGAAAATTATGGTATGGCTAATATGATGTAGCAGTGTAAAGAGAATTTAGATCAATTTTTTTGAATCTGGTGGTACATCTGATCATGATTTAACTTTGAAGGACAATGATAAGGGAGTCTGGACTGAAGTACCAAGCAAAAAAATTTCTCCAGATGGCACCAAAATACAACAACTAGATTTCTGTAACCCAACACACAAGGATCAAATGGTAAATTGTGAAGATAAAGTATCACAGAAGGTTGTGTGCTCTAACACCTTTGATGTCCTAATGATCAATTCTGATCAAGAGTTCCATGCATTATCCACTCCAATTCTACAAGTTTCTAATCCAGAAACTCCTAAAATAATCAAGGAGCCAGAGGTCGCAATGTTGAATATAGCAAACCCAACGGTCAAATCACCTATGGAAACAATCAACACCTCAAATAACAATGTTCAATATTCCCCATCATTGGAGTACCTTGGAGAGAAAATATTTGGACAACAGTCAATCTCTGAAAGGAATGACAATAGTTTTGTCACGTCCCGAGGCTACCCCCTTGACATAAACGGGACCTAGGATCACAAATGACCCCAATCCAACCATGTATCTGGAATATCATAAGCATACTGAAAGATAACTAAATAAAATAGGAACTATGTGGAAGCTAACTAAATAGATAACAGAGAAATGGGGGAAACCCAACTAGTCTTAATGCATAAGACATACCAAGAGTTTAATAACAACTAGAAGATAAACTAAACAATTTGAACTGATTCTTTTACTATGTTTGAAAAATCTCTAACTGAGTCGAGTTGTTGGGGCATGCTTCCCAGCTAGCTCTAACAAACTGAAAACTGAATATAAAGACAAATAAAGGCACGTCTATTGTCCTCAATGTATGAGGACTCACCACTGAAGCTTCTTAATGGGGACCGAGAATTGATCTAAGCGTGATCTGAATGCTAACTACCTGAATCTACATCATGAAAGGATGTGGCGTAAAGTATGCATCAGTACATTAACTATACTGAGCATGCAAGATATAGAAACTAAGAAGAACAAATGCATCAACTGAACAAGCATAAATGAGCAAGAATGTAAATACTAAATCATAACTGAAAGGCTAAACTGAATGCAATGACCATGTACTAATCATGAAGATAACATGCTCAACTGAATGTTGAAATATATATACTGGAAACCTGGTCAAATGTACTAGGAGTCTGAGTGTGGGAGCTGCTATTAACAGATATAAAACCACGTGAGCTAAATAGGGAGTCCAATATATACGCCCCATCGAAAGGAATATACCTTGTCAGGGGTATAAAGGCATAACTGCCGTGATAACTAAATCTGATGCCCAACAGAGGGGAATTATACTTCTATGGGGGCACGTAGTTCTAGGACTATGAGGGTACGCTGAACCATAGTCCAACTCAATGCTAAGTATACTCCCACTGAATATGTATATGACTGAAATTTAACCGAAATACTGAATAGCACAAAATACTCCCATGCAATCTGGAGCATGATTATTTGTTTATCTAGCCTAGAAAGTATAATTCATGAACCAAAATAATGTATACTACTAGGGTTATGCGTTTCATGCAAGAAACTAAGCGAACTTTACAAGCAACTAGCTAATTCAATTTAAGATACTACAACAACTAAATCTCAACAATTTTACAAGGTTTCCCTGAATTCAATGGGACTAACCCCAGGAAACCTTCAAGATAAGTTATGTATATGTTCAGATAGAGGATAAGGCAAATATGTGGTTTGATAGTCATGTCCTTGAGAAGGGAGGTTCTAATTGGCCATTGTTTTGTGTTGAAGTATGCAGAAGGTTTGGGAGTGTTAGGCCTATGGATATTGTGGATGAATTCAACAATCTTAAGAGCATGGGTAGTGTTGAGGGTTATCAAGAAAAGTTTGATGAACTGAAATCTTACATGCTGCTTGTTAACTCTCTACTCAATGAAAAACACTTAATTTCTATCTACATAAGTGGGTTGAGGTCAGATATCAAACCTCTGGTGGGCATGTCAAATCCTACTTCTCTAATGGATGCCTTTGAAATAGCAAAAGCTTACGAAGCTTCATTCAAGGCTCTGTCCAGATCTATCACTCCCAGAGGCCCTTTTTTCAACCTACCAATTCCAGTCCAAGAGCTACAATTCCTACACAAACTTCTCCTCAAAAAGAAAGAGCTATGATCCTTTATAGTAGTTACGGTCAACCCAAACCTACATACCTAAGGCCTACAGCTCCCTTCAAACCAAATACCATGTTAGAGGATCTTAGAGGCAAAGGCTTGTGTTACATGTGCCATGAGAAATACTTCCCAGGGCATCAATGTAAGCCCAAGACATTGAATACCATCACATGGGAGGGAAAAAATACACCATAGGAAGAGCTTGCTCAAATTTTACAAGATAAAGGTGAGCCCAATGGTGTAGTGAAGGAGGACCAGCCAATCGAGGGGTATGAGGTAATGGAGATTTCAGCTTGTGTAGCACTGGGTTTGGATAATACCCCATCCTCTGTACAAATTTTAGGGTTCATAAAAAAGGTACCCCAAAGCTCTTGATTTACTCATGCTCAACTCACAATTTTGTAGACCCTTATGTAGCAAGGATTTGAAAACTAGATATTGAACCCTTTTCCACTCCTAAACGAGTCATAGTAGCTAATGGTCAGGAAATGCATTGTGAAGGTCACTGTCCACAATTTTGGTGGATTATGCAAGGAGAATGTTTTGGTTTCGATATGAGGTTAAAGCGACTAGGAGGGGTGGATCTGGTGCTCAGGATGTATTGGTTAGATCTTTACACAAAGGTTATTTTGTATTTTCATAAACATACAGAGTTTATTTTGTATCCTTACATACAAACTGAGTTATTATTGTATTTTTCAATACATTGAGTTTCTTTCTACTGTTTTAAAATCTTTCTATATATTGCATCTCTTTTTGTTGCTTCATATTGAGTTGAGTATCCAAAGTTGAGTATCTAGAGTTTAGTATCCAGACTTTGAGTACCAAGATTCGAGTGTCTTATATCAAGTTGAGCCTTATTTCACCGAGTATAATATCTTATTATTGAGTGGAGCATTATTTCAGTGAGTTGAATATTTTATATTTGAGTCAAGTATCTTATTCCTGAGTTGATTTAGATGAGGGAGTTGCGAAGAAGTAAGTATGTTTCCTTTTTATGAAGTTCAAGATTATGGTATGCTTTAGAATTCCCCTTACATGCTCGTACATTCCACATACTGAGCCATTTAGCCTATATCATTTCATAATGTAGATACAAGTATTCAGGATCATCAACATGCACTTCGTTGATACCACATGCAGTTCGAGTTAGATATGGTGAGCCTCCTTGCTTCCGGAGGGTTCCATTTGTACTTTCAGTTATATGAGTTGTTAGGATGTCGTAGGTCTTCTTCCTCCTTCTATTATTATCATTTAGAAGCTTCATAGATAGACAATATAGAGTTTGAGAAGTCTATTTTTTTTATCTTATTAAATGTTTTAAAGACTTGAGTTTCCTATTGTTGGCTAGTTGAGTTTTTCTAGTAAGGTATTCTATTTATATTTAGAGTAAGTTATTTGAGTTAAAGTGTTGTAATTAAGTTTCCTGAATTTTATTCAGTTTATAAGCTTTTGTATGCTTGAGTTAGTCTTCCGCTTTTAGTAAACCAGGATGAGGGTTTGCTTGGGGACCAGCAATGGTTCTTGAGTTTCGGCCACGTACAGGGTATAGAATCGGGTCGTGACAAACTTTGTATCAAAGCACATAGTTTAAGTGTCCTAGGATGTCTTCGAAGCCGTGTCATGTAGGATCTTATTTGTGGTTGTGAGGGTCCCACTTCTATAAATGAGGGACTACATACATTTATGAAAAGATTTCCTATCTTTCATACTCTTAATCATGCTATAGAGCTATGTCATAGATGTTTTTTCTAACTCGTGCATTCTCATATTCATTCGACTACCCATCATACTAGAGGTAGTTGAAAAGCAAAGTTAGATCCTTAGCGATGAGTTACTCTTAGCAAAATCTTGAGGAAGTCACGAGACTCAGAGGGACTTAACAGAAGCCCATGATTGAGTTAAGTGTCGAGTTTCAGAGGAATGCACCCATGTTCATATGAATGGAGCGTTTGAGAAAACAGTGAGTTGTACTCTCTTCCCTAAGCCATATTTCAGCTGAGATCCTTATGAGGAAATATGTTTAGACATTGGGTAGTATTTTCATCCCAAAAAGGTAGCATAAGTTACAAAATTATGAGCAGTAGTAGTGAAAGTGCCCAGAGTTAGAGGAAAGTATGAAGAGGTTTGGTAATATAAGTAAGGGAGATGGTGCTTCAACAAGCTATATTACTATAGTCATGCACCTAGTGATGATTAGTGAAGATTACATCATAGGAGGTAGAGTGTTTTGTAGCTACAAAGGAGTTTGTGATGATGTGTCATTGTGTAGACTATGACAAAGTGTAAGTGTTGAATAAAAGAGCAAGAGTATTCATCAGGTGATAGATCTAAGCTAGCCTTCCGATTATTAGAGAGCCCATAATATTCAAAGTGTTATAGCACTAATTCAGCATTGATGTTTAGTAAATGAATGAATAGTACTCAAGTTGTGAAAGGAATTGTGATTGTAAATTGTAAGTATGAATACTAAGAGGTAAGGATTGACTATTTGTCATTAGGTCCTAGTGGACAGGTGTTTATGAATTTGTATCTAATAGTTGTAAGTTAGTCTAGTAACCGAGCAATCATATTGATTTTTGGGTTTACTCATAAATATTAAGCTTGAATTTGAGATAAGTGGCATGATAAAAAGAACGGCAACATGAGGGTGATGATATTAGTCTTGAAAATTGATCTAGAAAACTTGGCATAGAGTAGGTGAGCAATTGAGGTGATAAGATGCAATAAAAATTAGTGGTACAAATGAGAGACCCTAATGTTTAGATAAAGGCAATGAAGTGTGGAGAAGTCACAAGAGTAGCAAGAGCATTAAGAGGTGTGTCGAGATAGTATGTTACCAGATGAGGTTCCAATTAAGTTATAATTTTTCATGTGTTGCTAGATAGCATAATTGAGTTATCACTGTGGAATAGGTCCATAACTTTCAAGTTTTAGCTTTAGACCTAAGGAGGAGATGATAAGATGAGAAATCAAGTTAGGTGTTGAGAAATTCCTAAGGAGCTAGTTAGTAGTACTCCATGGATTTGTTATATGACTAAGCTTGAATATAGTAAGAGTAACCCGTTACATACCAAATCCAGTCGTCATTCGAGGATGAATGATCCCAAGGGGGAGATATTGTAACAACACAAAAAATATTTTGAACTAAGACTCGAAACATCCTTTGTTGTGAGTAGGATTTTACGGAGAAATTTAAAATTTCTTTAGTGTTAAGGTCACTAGATATAGCACCTTGAGATCCAAAAATATGAGAATTAAAGAGAATTCATTCTTCAAGTCATTCCTAGGTTCGTCTGAGTTTTAGGTCAACTTTAAATGACAATAATTCTCACTACAGGATGAGTTAGGTGGGCTACAAGATAGCTACTGAAAGGTCTTTGAATAATCTTTCTAGCGCCACCAAGTTTGTTATATTTCGAGCTTTCTTAAGGGAGATATGCCCATTTGATGTCGTACTATCGAAATAAGGAAATTTACCCGAAAATAGTAAGGGGTATTTTGGTCTTTTCCTTACCCAATTGGATTTAACCATTTTTAGTAATGTTTTAGGAGTCTAAAACGATTAGAATTAGTTACATTCATCTCCAAAAGTGTTTAGGGTATTAGAGAGAAGATTCAAGAGGAGAAAAAGTTCAAAGTTCCAAGCGTTCGTTCAAGAAATTCAAGATTTCGCTGGGTTCATTCACCCACACGTCAATCATGAGTTTCTTATACAAATCTATCCATAAATATTGAGCAATTTAATTTGTGGATGAGTTCTTGATAAGTGTTCTTGAAGTTTCCTTATCGATTATGTTTTGATGTAAGATTCTACTTGGGTCAACTTAAAACGACCATATCTCTTTGAATATAAAGAGTTATGTGAGCTATCTTTTAATCCATCATTATTTTATTTCTAAAACCCTAGGGCAAAACTCTAAGGCAAAATCAAAGTAAAATACTCCATTCAAGATTCTTTCAATCTTTTTCAAGATTATTCTTCAAGGCAAGTCTTTCTCCAAGAATTCCATTTTGTAACTCAAATTCCTCCATACACTTATGAATCACGAATGAAAATAATAATCCTTGGCCATAGAGATTTTAAGAAACAATTTCAAGAATCTTAAAGAAATGTTTTCTTGATCATTTACCTTCAAGAAAGGGTTTCAAGTCTTCTAATGAAGTTCTTCTTCAAGATTCAGCAAGATTATTCAAAACCTTGTTCTTCCAGGTATGTTAGTCTATCGTAGTGTTGGACTACTTCGTCCTCACGCCCTACATATACTTTAAATTAGGAAAAGAAAAATCTAGGATTTTACCCCTAGATTTGACTATTCTTGAGATAAGTTGATTTGAGTCCTTAACTTAAGTAGTTCATGCCCATATTCTGCATGAACCCTCCGAGTAAAGCAAGTGAGTATGAGAGTGAGGATAATGTATTCATGAGTCTACTTTATCATTACGAGATCCTTCATTTCCTTAAGCATAACGCTTGAATTCATAATTCACATTCAAGAGAGAATTAAGAGTAGAGTTCAAGAAAGCTTTTGAGTTCAATTGTGAATCATTTTTCATCTACTATTGATTTAAGCTAAGTTTTGAGAAAGTAAGTATGAGAATGAGAAAAGTTGTATACATGAGTTCCATATTGTTATGTAGACCTTTGAGTCGAGTCGTTCATGCCCATAAATTCCGAATGAGCTCCATAATTTGAGTATCTTTGAGAGAAGTAGTATCTTCAAGTTATAATTCTTGAGTATTGATTTCCTATCCCTTTAGATTATATTCCTAATCATGGGACTATTATATGTTACCCATGAAGTACTTCAGTTTAGTTGTTCATGCCCATAATTCCGTATGAACCTTATGAGTTGACCAATCTTGAGATGACTAGTATCACTGAGTCTTGAGTTCTGAGTAACGAGGTTCTTTATTCCTATTAAGATCCCTAAATTGAGTCGTTCATGTTCATAATTCCACATGAACCCTATGATTTGAGTTATAAACTTTAAAAAAGCTTTTTAAAGCCAACACATGAGTTCTTCAACTGAGTTTTGAGAAAATAAACATGATTTTTGAGAAAAGAGTTTTCTAAAACATGATTAGTATGACAATCGAGTATGCCATCAATGTATGAGCAGTATGGTAACTAGATATACCATAAATGTTTATCCAGTATGAATTCCCGGGTCATCAATGATCATATTATAATATAATTTTGAAATATTTTTTAGAAAAGCAGAGTTGAGTTCATTTTCTTTAAATGATATATGGCAACTAAGTATTCCCAAGAGTAAATGTTTCCACATTTAAGAAGAGAGGAAACTGAGATTTTCAAAAGAGTTTTGAGCAGTTTGAGTACCATCTCTTTTAAGAGAAAGTTTTTTGTGTAATAATCTCAAACCACAGAAAAAGGTATGTTTCTATACATATGAGCTAGTATATTTTTGGAGTAGTATTGAGCACTGATGTGGGGGAGAGTTCAGATAACTCACAGTCCCCATAAACCATGTTGCCAACGTGGGTAGAAAGGGTCATACTTTTTAGATGATTTCTTAATGCTTTTTAGCATTGACTAGTGGAACCACCTAATGAGTAAGTCTTATATCCTGACAAAGTATAGGACAGTTATGGCAGTGTGGGTGAGACGCTATATGATCATATAGCTCATAGTCATGATTGTTGGTTAGAGAAACTCCCACAGAGATATTTTGTATTCTTATATACACTGAGTTTATTTTTTATTTTCATATACAAACAGAGTTTATTTTGTATCCTTGCGTACAAATTGAGTTATTATTTTATTTTTCAATACATTGAGTTGCTTTCTACTATTTAAAATGATTTCCATATATTACATCTCTTATTGTTGCTTCATATTGAGTTGAGTGTCTAGAGTTTAGTATCTACAGTATAGTATCCAGAGTTTGAGTACCAAGAGTTGAGTCTTATTTCAGTGAGTTGAATATTTTATCTATGAGTTGAGTATCTTATTCTTGATTTGAGTTAGATTAGTGAGTTGAGAAGAAGTAAGTATGTTTCATTTTTATCAAGTTCAAGCTTATGTTATGCTTTAGAATTCCCCTTACATGCTCGTACATTACACATACTGAGCTATTTCGCCTGCATCATTTCATAATGCAGATACATATATTATGGATCATCAACATGCACTTCGTTGATACCACATGCAGTTCGAATTAGCTATGGTGAACCTCCTTGCTTTCGGAGGGTACAACTTGTACTTTCAGTTATATCAATTGTAAGGATTTCGTGGGTCTTGTCCTGACTTCCATTTTTGTCATTTATGTAACGACCCTCAAAATAAAGTAGGATAAAATAGAGCATCACAAGGGTTTTATACATTAATAACTTGTCAAAATAATGAATAATAGCCTTTTAAGTCAGTTTTAAAGAGTTTGGAAGTCAAACGTCAAGGGACGACCAAGACTTTTGGAAAGTAGTCTTTGACGTGTTCGTGTGTTCTAGTACGTTGTTCATGTTTTTATGTGTTGTTTGGAGTCTAAAATCAGTAGAGGTGACCCTAGTGTCTTAATAAATGGTTTTAGGGTCAAAACGTTCGGATACGACACCCCAGGGGCCACCCTAAGGGTCCCCGAGGATAACCCCAACCTTGGACAAGCAAGCTGCCATGGCAACTTGAAGTTGTGCTTGGAGGGAGCATGTCTACGTCGTGGACTAGGTCCACCTAGGGCCAAATGTTTGGTCCGCGTCGCTGAAATGTCGCGGACTCTACTTTCAAGAATTTAATTTCCAGAAAACTTGTGGGAACACCTCCGCATCGTGAACTTGTTTCTCGACGAAATCTGTTGAAATAAAACTCAAGCTTGACTTGTTTAAAAAGGTCCAACTATGAGCGAGAGGCTATAGGATGATAGAAGTTTCACTTCCTTTATTACTCTTGTGTCGTGCGGTAGAGCTTAACTCCATATGATTTCTCTCTCTTATTTTCCCTTGTCTGGTGGTCTTCTAGATGTTATTACTTCGAAGGGGTGATGTTGCAAGGATAGAGGGAAGAAAAGGTGAGTTTTAATGCTTATTATGATTTGGTGACTATATGAGTATATATATGAAGGTAGATTTGGAAATCGTATTGTGATGCCAATCATGGCTATGTGTGACCTATGAGGTTGGGAGCATTACATTGAAAATGTTGTATGGTGGTGGACTTCTCGTATGGTAAGAATGAAATCCTTTTTAGCATGATGAGTTGCTTTATGGTGATGGGTAATGATAGTAGAAAGTCATGGTGAAGATTTGTGGAGTTTTGAAGGAATGTGGTAACTTGTGTGAGTTGAAAGTTGCCTTTTTCTTATGAGTGATGCTTCATGGTTTTTCTTGTGTGAATCAGAGTTCTTGTGTAGGCTTGCCTTAAGAATGGAAAAAGGGGGCTTTGTTCCATGAGTTGGGATAGTGTTTTGCTCTAAGGTTAACTTGGAGAGTTGCATGTACCCCTTAGTTCATAGGAAGGTCAAGAGAATAGATATTGACCAACTCTAAAGAGGATAGTTGTCTTGTAAGGGTGATATTAAGTATGGTCATTCAAAAAGGGTGTTTAGATAATACTTAGGCATGGTTGAGCGGAAAGTTACACCAAAGGTGATGATAAGGGTATGATGTGATAAAGAGTTGTTTAAGCTCATCCCAAGTTGGGGATAATGTGCCTAGATGGTATGGTTTTGAGTGCCCTTAATATGTCTACATTGAACTTCCCTGGGTTCTCCAAGTTGAGAACCACTTTGGGTGGTAGATATGAAGTGGAGTGGTATAGATACTCATTATTTTGGGATTCTTGAAATCCTCACCTAAGGAAGTATAGTGAAGATTTAGTGGAGAATGATTCCTAGCTTAGAGATGAATAAGGTAATTATTAAAGGAGTTAGCATAAGTTGATCCCAAGAGGGGGACATTGCGCTTAATTAGTAAGTGATAGTTCTCTTGGTTAGTTTAATGTGCTCTTTAGATGGGTTTACCCTAAGTGGGGGATGATGAGTGAGTAGTAAGGCTGTTGATATCCTTATAGTTTCCTTATATTATTATTCAAGCTTGAGACCAAAGAGTTCCTAGTAGCTTGTTCATGTTTTGGAGTCTTGCATATGATTATGAGTTGCATGATCTTCATATGTTATCCATGTCTTAGAAGACACTATGTTATGCATGTTTTGAAGGATTCTTATTACATACAAATGGAATCTTAGTAATAAAATTCATGTTTCTAATGTCATTATTCATCTTTATATGGTGAATGCGCTCTTGACTTCATGAGGAAGAGAGTATGAGCATGCTTAGGTTAGAAGTAGGAATTCTCCTTAAAGGAATTGACCTTTGTGTAATGCTTGCTTTTGAGTTTTATGATGCCATGTGTGTATGTTGTGACTAGGAGAAGGTAGTCCCTCCTTGGACATAACTAAACATGGTAATGACATGTATGTTCTTGATAGTATGATGATTAAATGATAAGACTAGTAAATGATCTATAGTCCTCATGTTAGGGTGCAACTAGTATGAGTTGCTTAATTGCCTCATGAGTGGAATTGTTGATCATGTCTATGTGTGCACTTGAAAGCCATTGCATAATAGACCCTATGATAATATAAAAGGGGTAAATATCATGTCATGCTTAAGAGAAAGTAGTTCCTCCTATGAACATCAGAAAAGCCTATGTGGTTGATTCATTATGAGTCGGTGAATAAAGTTTCAACTTGTTGGTAGTGCATGAGTTGATTTGAAGTGCTTGCTTAAATGATTTCTTATGATAAAGTTGCATAACGTGCTTTAATGAGATAGTTGCATGTTCTGTTTCCTTGGTGTTTGAAATGAGAATGATGATTATGACATGATTTCCTTGTATGTGCATATTTTTGTGAAAATTCATGCTTAAGTTGTATTTTTAGTTTTCACGAACTTTATTTCTCATGGTTGAAATTGTACCCATAGATGTTGTGTGATGTTGACTTCATGAGAGTTGTAATGAGCATTCTTGATGTTGTATTGTTAATTGCTTAATATATATGTTGATGCTCATTGAATATGGAGAAGGTAGCTCCTCCTATACTTACGAGAAGTCAAGAGTTTTAAGCATAATGATGATTTGGAGAAGGAAGTTCCTCCAATGAAATGGGAAATAATAAAGTTCATGCATATGGAGTTGGTAGAGGTGTTGCTACTTTCTTGAATTGCACAAAGTTGTTTTGAGCCTTTTATGTATCGTTGGAGTTCCTCCTTGATGTGTGTTCTTATGTTGATGTTGTATTTTGTGTATTGTGAGCTTCTAGTTGGGTTATTGAGTCCTCAGAAGTATTTTAAGTGTCATTCGAGGACGAATGTTCCTAAGTAGGGGATATTGTAACGACCCTAAGAATAAAGTAGGATAAAGTAGGATAAAGTAGAGACACACATGTGTTTTAGGAATTAATAACTTGTTAAAATAATGAATAATAGCTTTTTAAGTCAGTTTTAGAGAGTTTGGAAGTCAAACGTCAAGGGACGACCAAGACGTTAGGAATCTAGTCTTTTATGTGTTGGTGTGTTCTAGTATGTTGTTCACATTTTCATGTGTTGTTTGGAGTCTAAAATCAGTGGATGTGACCCGAGTGTCTTAATAAATGTTTTTAAGGTCAAAACTTTCGAATACGATGCCCCGGGGGCCACCCTAAGGGTCCCCGAGGAGGACCTCAACCTTGGCCAAGCAAGCTGCCAAGGCAGCTTGAAGTTGTGCTTGGAGGGAGCATGTCTGCGTCGCGGACTAGCTCCACCTAGGGACAAATGTTTGGTCCGCGTCACGGACATGTCGTGGACTCTACTGTCTCATATTTAATTTCCAAAAAACTTGTGGGAACATCTCCGCGTTGGGAAATTGTTTTGCCGACGAAATCTGCGAAAATAAAACTCAAGTTTGACTTGTTTAAAAAGGTCCAACTAAGTGAGAGGTAGTTTGGGTACTTTGGGGAATTATTATACACGGTTATTCTACCTATTTTAGGGTATTTTAAGTTGGTTAAAACCCCAAAACATAGAATTACACCCCATTCTTCAAATTGTCCCTTCCCTCTCAAAATAGATTCTCTCAAAAACTCCATTGAAGACCTTGATGAAGCTCAAGCTAGAAGATGGGTTTTCAACTGATTTCTTCTTCAATTTAATGGGTCTTTAATAATTAAGGTATGGTGACTCTTGATTCTTTAATAACCTCTCATTGAAGGAGTTCTATCAAAGATTTTCAAAAGTGATTCAAAGACCAAAATTCCCAATTTTCAATCTAAACATGGGTTCCTTGTCAAACGATTTTATAAATCATTCTATTGATGAATTGATGTGGAATTAATTATTTTAAGACAATTTTCAAAGGAATTCTTGAAGAACCCATGATCCCCAAATTCTCAAAAATTGGCCTATGATGTGGGTCTTTGTGAATATGATCTCTATTGGTGAAATTATGTTTAGATTATATTGTATTAATGTTTCTCATGATTATCTATACTTATTCATGTTGAATTGTTGGTATATTGATGAGTTGAGGATTATGGCATTTGGGCAAAGTTATGGGCTGATCCCTTTGTTTATGTAATTGTACTTAGACTATGTTTATGATATTGAATTACATTGTTGATTCCTATTTCTACCTATGTCAATTGATTATGAATTGTTGAGGATTGATTTGTGGTGATCATGGCTTGGAGAATTGGTAAGTTGACCAAACTTCTAGTCTACAGTATGAGAATTTATGTTATGTGGTGTGATCCACTTCTGGTGGAGGTGTTCACTTCTTGTGTATCTATTCATGTTGAGATCATGGCCTTGAAGGCAATATATGTGAATTGCACATGAATTGGGGACATTGTGAATGTGTTGTGATCCCTTTAAGGGAAGAACACTCAATATCAATGTTGTTGCTAATATGTCAATATGAGGACCAATATGCGCACACACACACTGTACATGTATAGCTATGAATATGATGTTTTATGGTGTCTATTGAAAGGTGAACTCTCATATGCACCCTTACATCTTATTATGCATGCAAAGTGTATGATTAGCAAGGTATGAATATGTGTTGTATAAAGGTGTTTATGTGAAAGACTTTCTCACATATGTACATACACATATGAATGAATGAATAAGGTTATGATAATCTAGTGAAAGTGAGTCTCTTGAAAGGTTTCCTCAATTGTACTCTAAACTAGACTATGTTATGAATATGGTATGATTATGTGAAAGGTAATTCTCACATAATGTAGGTTCTATGATGAAAGGTCATATCATGTTAGAAACCTTTGAGCTATAAGATATGAGGGATTAAGTCCCTAAAGCCTATTTTATGAACTAATGTTAAATAAAGGCTTAAAGATGTTTAAAAAGGGAGTTGGAGCTTAGCACCGAGTGGACATGAAAAATGAGAGTGGGGGCTTCACGTTTAGCAAGTCCGGGTTCCCAACATAGATGTTGTCTCATGAGATGGAAACCTCAACGCTTAGTAAGTCAACGTTTTCTAGTAGCAATCTCTTTGTTCCATATGTAGGTTCCCCCGTAGGTATTAGCTTAGTGGATCCAATAGATAGCTATTATGTATGTAGGTCCTACTTTGGCAAGTAGTACCCTCTCTTTTCAGTGTGGGAGTAGAATACCAAATTCCATGTAGATCACATGGTCTATGTAAGTAATGGCAATGTCTCCTGAAAGTTAAGAAATGAACTAAGATAAGAATATGAACTCTAGTCATGATTTCTTGAATAGTTACTTAGTGTAGGTAGGACTATGGACCCTACTTATGCATTGTACAAGTGTACTCTAAGGAAGGTTATGATTAGGCTCTTTATGTAATGAAGACTATGGTCTATGTATGTTATTATGAAACCATGTTAAGGTTGACTTTACTTATGTCAAGACATGAAGTATGATTATGCATGTAAATTACACTTATGACTTCTTAATGGGTTTTCTTATTATATGTGGGGGTATGGGACTCCATGTGTACATTGCACAAGTGAGCTTGTGAAGGGGTTGTGAGGGTGGTTTACCTATGATATGAAGTAAATGGGTTATGAGTAATGATCTAGTAAATGAATGAGTCCTTATATGACGTTATGAAGATGTTATGACTTGTTGAATATGATGTGCCTAGTCTATGGTGGCTTCCTAGCACCACTTGGTGGGAGTAGTATTATGGGATGCTACTTGCACATTGCACTAGTGTGACTTGGGGGTTGTCTTACGTGATGGTTCCTATGTGAAGACTATGTCTTATGTTGTGCTTATGACTCTATGAATATATGAGGTTGTATTGATGAAGGCGATATGTAAGTTCATCCTTGGTAACCTTAAGGTGATACATTTCACCAAGTATTCCCTAAGGGTTGCTTGAAGAAAGGAGTTAAGATAAAGAGGAAGGTATTGTATTGTATGCATTGAATGTGCCCAAAAATGTTATAAGTGGCTCTATGTGCTATTATGAATGGTTTCCATGTGTACAATGATGTATGTGGTTTATATTGTGCCTAATGTACTAAATGTTCTTGAAGTTTCTCTAAAAAGGCATGATGCATAGTTTCCAACTAAATATCCTTTAAAAAGCATGTTTTGCATGGTTATCCTACTTAGTGCATTCTTGTAATAATACCATTCTTCTTCATCTTTTTACACCAAGTGTAGGTGATGGTGACTAAAAGGTCTTTCCTAGAAGTGATGAGCTTGGTTTACTATGCCCAAGTTCGGGTGTGTCCTTAAAGATTAAAGAACCTTTATGTTAAAGAGTTATCTTAAGTTTTATGTACTAGATAGTAGTTTCTTTTGTATTGTAAGTGTTGTGTCCCTCTTGTGTTGTAGTCATGTTTTCAGATGGCTACCTTGAGAGGTAGTACTTCGATTTTGTATTAAAGGTTTAAATGAGGTGACATCTAAGTCTTGTGTTATATTATGAAAAAGTTTTAAATTTTCCGCTATTTATCTATGATATATGCTATGACGAATGCTAAGGGCTTGTATAAGACCTCCGAGAGGTCGAATTAGTCGGTAACGACTAGGGTGCTCTTGGGTCGTTACAATTTCGAAGTTTCATAGATAGAAACTATATAGTTTGAGAAGTCTGGTTCATTTATATTATTAAATATTTTAAAGACTTGAATTGCCTATTGTTGGCTAGTTGAGTATTTTATTTATTTTCAGAGTAAATTATTGAGTTAAAGCATTGTAATTAAGTTACATGAATTTTATTCATTTTAAATTTTTTTGTATGCTTGAGTTAGTCGGAAGAGGGTTCTGTTGGGGACCAATAATGGTTCTTGAGTGTCGGCCACGTATAAGGTTTAGACTCGGGTCATATCAAACTTTATATCAGAGAACAGATTTTAAGTGTCCTAGGATGTCATTGAAGCCGTGTCAAGTAGGATCTTATTTATGGTTGTGAGGGGCCCACTTTGATAAATGAGCAACTACATACATTTAGGAAAATATTTCCCATCTTTCATACTCTTAATCGAGCAATAAAGCTATGTCATAGATATTTTTTCTAACTCATCCATTCTCATATTCATTCGACTACCCATCATACTAGAGGCAAAGTCAAATCCTTAACAATGAGTTACTCTTAGAAAAATCTTGAGGAAGTCATGAAACCCAGAGGGGATTGAGAGAAGCCCATGAGTGAGTTCAGTGTTGAGTTTCAGAGGAATGCACTCATGTTCATATGAATTTGTATCCAATAGTTGTAAGTTAGTATAGTAACAGAGCAATCATATTGATTTTTGGGTTTACTCATAAATATTAAGCTTGAATTTGAGATGATTGTCATGGTCAAAAGAATGGGAACATGAGGGGGATGATATTAGTCTTGCGATTTTATGTAGAAGAGTTGGCATAGAGTAGGTGAGGAATTGAAGTGATAAGCTACAATAAATGAAATGACACAAAAAGTTCTTAAAAATGTGCTTCGGAAGTTACCGGAAACTTGTTTAGCTATATATAAAAAAATCCGTTTCGTTTTTCGAAAATACGACTTCATATTCTTGTTTAGGGGGTCAAATTGAGTGGGAAATGGGTCTAACCCAAATTTTAGAGCAACCGTATCAAAATCCGAAATTTCCAAGTGAA
>JAKRZT010026989.1:0-39555 GCA_029582215.1 Solanum sparsipilum
ATTCCATTGTGGAAGTGGAAGGAGATAAATGTGAATTTTGTCACATGTTTTCCGCATTCGCGAGGGAAGATCAAATTCCATTTGGGTGATTATTCACAGGTTGACGAAATCAACCCATTTCTGTCTAGTCAAGACTACCTTCTTTGTGGAATATGTTGGGATGTACATTAGAGAGTTATTTATACTCATTTATGTCTCAATATAGATTACATCAAATAGATGGAAACATTTTATATCACAACACAGAGATCCTTGTTGAAGAGTTTGGGGACTCAAGTTAATCTTAGTACGAATTTTCATCTTCAGATTGATTTCCAAGCCGAACATATAATCTAAATGCTCAAGGACATGTTATGGGTATGTGTGCTAGATTTTTGTGGAAACTGGTGTGATCACGTGTTACTGGTTGAGTTTCCTTATAATAACAACTTCCAAGCAAGTATTCAAATAGCTCCTTATGAAGCACTATATGGAAGAAGTGCAGGTAACCAATTAATTGGTTCAAGATCAGGGAAGTAGATTTTCTAGGTCATGATCTAATCTAACAAGTTATAGAGAAGGTAAAGCTTAGTATAGATCGGTTTTAGATATCATAAAGTAGTCAGAAGTCTTATGCAGATGTTTGACTACGAGACTTAGAGTTTGATGTAGAAGATTGGTTTTTCTTCAAAGTATGGCCTATGAAAGGTTTCATGCGATTAGTCAAGAAAGGAAAGTTGAGTCCAAGGAATGTAGGGCCATATAATAATATTCGGATGATTGGTAGGGTGGCTTACGAGATTGATTTCTCTTCAGAATTTATAGCAGTTCATCCGGTGTTCCATGTATATAGTTTATATAAGTGCATCGAAAATGTTTTTAATTATGCCCATTGAGGATATTCTTGTCTCTACAGACTTGTTTTATGCTAAAGTGATAGTGGCTATTTTGGTTTGGCAGTTAAGAAAGATTTGGACTGAAGAAGTGGTTTCTATGAAAGTGTTATGGTGGAATAACAACATTGAGAAAATAACTTGAGAAGCCAAGGAGGAAATAAGGAAGAATTACCCCTAACTATTCACGACTTAAGCTGAGTTGTTTTTCAATAATTGACAATTATTCCTGTACACAAACTTAATTAGATTTTAAATACCTCAAAAATGCAATTTATATGGATTGTCGCAGGCTAGATATACGAGGCCTTGTAATTAGATTTTCTGACTGGATAACCCTGTAATTAGATTTTCGAACTAGATTTAAGATTTGCGGACATAACAAATATAGCCTTGCAAATAGTACAGTATCAACAAAGAATACAACTAAGATATTGTTCGAATCCATTCGTGGATGAATGTTCTTAAGGACGGGAGAATGTGAGACCCCGTGGTTCTTTCGCATAATATATGTATCATTGAATGAGTGTATGAGGCTTATATGACTTGGTGTATCATTTTAGGAGAATAAGGTAGCAAAGGGGAGGTAAAAAAAAAAGATTTAGACTAACGTTATGGGTCAAGGATGCCCTTAAACAAGTACGAGTTAAGGAATGTCTATTCTAACACCCCGCCCGTTCAGAACGTTTAAGTTAACCGGTACCTTTGGGGATAAGACAAAGAGTGTCGTATATGCTAATAAGGATGTTTTATAAGGTGATATAGTCGCCCAATGATCATAAGTTAAGTTTTGAAGTCTAGCAAGTTGAGAAATGAAAAGTTGGCAAAAGTTAGAGTAAGTTTCTTTGATAAATTTTCTGAAAATTGGGTTAAATGTCTTGGAGCTTTTCTCCCATTCTACAAAGCTTTAGAAGAACCCCGATATATGAAATCGAATGTTTATGAATCTACTTTCCAACGCACTAAATCATTTGTCCATACGACTTCATAATTGAGATATATTCAGATTTTAGTGAGACTGCACAAGCAGGCACGTGAAGGTGGGCCCCTAGCCAATATGTCGGTTTAGCTTTATAAGATCAGATTTCCCTTCGTTTTATCTCATTATTTTCGACCAAAATAAGAATAAAACAGTACTAAATCCTCTCTAAAGGTTCCCCTATCATCCAAGCAAATATTGACAAGATTTCAACGTGGTTTCACCCTCGAAACGTTCATAGAGATTGTGTTATTTCTTTCCTCCTCATTGGTTGTCATTTGAAGGATCCTTCATGTTGAAGGAGTCTCATTTTTTATGTGGTGTTGCTGCTCATTGGAGGTAATAATTCTCACACATCATTTTATTGAGTGAGTCCAAGTTATAGCTATGCTATATAAGCAAGAACATGAATATACGGCTGGAAAAATCGTATTTGGATAGTTAAGTGATGTTGGGCTGTTTTGAAGTATTTTCTGATATTGTTGTTGCTGGAATATTTTTGGAAATGCTTTGTATGTGTGTGGTTCTGGTTGATATGAGTTTGGAAGAGAAGAAAAAGTCTAGATGAATATTTAATTGTAACATAAATTAGTGTAACGTTGGTTCTATTATTGCATTGCAATTTTCAAATTGTTTCTTCTTGGTTCAACGTCCTGCGTTTAAGGAGACTGTTTGTAATTGACAAGACATGTTAATGTACTGAAAGCTCCATGAAGTTTAAGTTTAGGTTTTGTCCTTTTAAGCTCTTATTGCATATGAAGAGAAAGACATGATTCGAAATGTAATTATTGGACGAACGTATAGGATGATGATTAGAAGTGGCGACTTCAAGTTATTATGGTTATATTGAACAATTATAGGACTGTATTATACATATTTGTTTATGAATTTAATGGTTTAAAGACTCGTGGTTAGGATTTGGTTATGGTTATTTTGTGTTGGAAAAGTGGGGTGTGGCGATACGCCGAGTTTTAATTGCTGTGTAGGCATACTCTATTTTGTTGTTGTTGACTATTGCGTAGGCCTCCACTTGTTAATAGTTGCTGCAAAACTGTATGTTATGTCATTAATTTGAGGTTGTAATTGGGAGAAGAGAAGGTAATGAAACATACATTTAAAAATGGTCTGGCGAGCTAATCACTCTGCTAGTGAGCTCTAAATTGCTACTTTGACTCTGACCTGTTAATATTCTACCTGTAATGGTTGTGTGACATGATTTTCTGTACAGTACATACTGTAAGGAACGGGTTACAATCCATATTGATACAACAAGACCCAAAATCGAGGTAAGTTAAGGCAAAGCATTGTACTTCCTTTGAGCACGAATTTTGGAATCCTACATTGTCAAATATTGTTTTACTAATGTATTACTAGAAAGGCCTTTGGTGAAAGGCATTGATATTGCAGCTGGTGTGTTTTTGTGACTTCATTATGTTGCTATTCCACTCGTTCGGTTAGATAGGGTATTTGGCGTCTTTATGTCATTTTGTTGATTCTCTTGACTATAGGTTCATGTGTACAAATTCTTATTCTTCTTTAGGTGTAGTAACTTAAAAAGATTAGTGATAAACAATATGAATTTGAAATCTGTCCTCCTTCCTCGCTAACTTATATTTTTGAAAACTTTAAAATAAAAGGTCAATATCCAAAACTCTTAAATATAAACCGTAGGTTTAAACTACTAAAGTACGGGTTTTTCTGAAATACTTGCTTTTACAAACCACTAAGGAAACATATATAGATACTAAGCGAGGAACTTTAAGCTCTTTATGAACATCCTCAAGTTTAAGTTGTCTTTCTAAAGCCAAGTTAAGTGTTAAAGTTTAATCTACAAGTATATAAGTTTCACGAGATATTTACATGTGATACGAAAGTGATTACGAGATTATGAGGACAAGAGTACCAATGAGCCAAGATTGGCAACATGATTCCGGTAACAAATCCATTATGGATCCATGACATTACATGCTATGCATTCTACTTCTGAGCTATAATCGGAAGTTATGGGGCCTATTGCCTATATTTATATGTATGAGACACAAATGGCCACAAGTTGGCGAATATGATCCTGGTTTGCTACCGGAAGGAACAACCATTGCTAGCACTTGGTTGGGTATGACATGCATTTGCATCTATATATATATATATATATATATATATTCACTACATACGATTATGTGAGCATACCATGCATATTTAATCTATATATTATTTGATGTCAGCCATGGCGGCTAATAGAGTTTTTGTTTCAGGTGGTATCTTTATTCCCCTTTCTACAGTAACTATTTATTATTCTATTTTCTGCCTTACATACCAGTATATTTTTATTCGTACTGATGTTACGTTGCCTGTGATGCATTTTTTTTCGTGCATGCAGGTTCAGGTAGGGATTTTGATTGACCCCTCTGCTAGGATTCACGATTCAGTTGTGAGTTGGTAAGCTCCACTTCTTCCTGGAGCTTTCATAGGATGTTACTTTTATCGTACAGTTTGGGTATAATCATGGCCTTGTCCCGACCGGTACTTGTGTCACTCAAAGAGGCTATTGTGGACACAATATTCTAGATTTCTTTCTGTAGCTTCCACTTTTCAGCCACATAGGCTTGGCATGTATAGATATGTATGTATGTGTGTATATCCTCATTGTAGCCTTGTCGGCTAGCTAGTACCTTATTAGTTTTGGCTTGTCTACCTTCATCTATATGACCTTAAAGGTCCAGTTATAGATGTTATGCCCCCTGACCTTCTAAACCCTCAGTTGAGTCATTTGGTATGTTTATGTGGCTAAATCAATTTCTTAAGGTGTCGAGTGCCAGTCACCCCTTCACTACAAAAGACTAAATCATGAACATACACAACAAGAGTCAAAGTACTTATGCAAAATTCAACTGTGTACTCAAAGATTCAAGAAGTGACACACCCCTACCAAAGATTCTCATTCTCGCAATACTTGCTACTTGTGCAAATTCAAGTTCAACAAAAAGTATATAAATGCCCTCACACAAAGAATGATTACATATTCACACCTATAGGTTAATCCATTTAAGCTCAGTAATCAGATGCAACGCTCACACTCAAAAAGAGGAATAGAATGCATGTTTTCACCCACAGGTTTGCCCTTATTTTCCAATCGACTTTTAAATTGGCATACTCAAGATTAAAAAAGGTCTTTTCAAGGCTTATAATAGGGCTGAGTGCAAAGATATGATCATTTAGGCTCAGTGTTTTTTTCATCCTCGTGAGGTGTGGTGTTCTCAAGGCATTCCCTTCTTTCCCCTTTTTCAATTCTTTTTCTAGTGCTTCTAAGTCATCTTTTTATTCACCTCCATGGATTGTTTGGAAACCCGATTTCTTTTGTACTTTATTCCACACATTTTTTTTAAATTTTTGAATTTTTTTGAGGGGTTCCATTTTTATGCAATACCATGGATTAAAGGGGGACTTTTCTTGCACTTCTTGACTTCTCCTTTTCCTTTCCACCACACCCCCAACTTAGGCTTTTGGCCTAAGCTGTCTATTCGCTAGACCACAAATCAAAAGGATTATAGGTAGTGGGTCAAGTAAGGTCTAAGGTTCTTCCAAAGAAAAGTAAAGCTCAAAGGGTGTTCAAAATAGTTTCACACGCTCACGGGTAGGCCACAAAAAAGGTATATGTCAAATTTGGCTCACACTCTTTATCTTTAAAGCTGCCTAATATCATCTCAAGAGGACACCTTTCTAAATCAGTAAGACTAACGGGGTAAATTCTTTGTTTATTCATACATGGTTCAAACTAGGCTCATCACACAAGGCATAGACACTTAATTCAAACAAGACTACACATTTTTGTTAGTGTGCAAGGGTCATTACAAGAGAATCACTTTGAGAAATGGCTAATCACAACGAGATGCAAAGAGTTCACATATTGTCGATGCAACTTAATTTGTTCTCGTCGTAGTAGCACATTCATGTTTGTTCGATTGAGAGCACTATTCAAGTCATCGGTATTGATCGAAACCAAGACTTGAATTTGTACAAGAACAACCACTTTCAACACAAGAGGTGGCGAAAATTTTCGAAAAATGAAATTTTTTTGGAAGGGTCAAAATTATTTTTCAAATAAACCCAAAAGAGAGCCATAAGCTCAAACAATCGCAAAACAGTTTTTAAAAACACAATTAAAAACAGACAACCCAAATGTACACCAAAACACAAGTATCTGAAACAAGCAAAACAAGGTGGGCCTCACCCCACCACAAATAAAAACATTTGTCCTCAAATGCAAATAGCAAAAAATATCATTTCAAATGTGTACAAAATTGCAAAAACTAAATTCGGGGTTCGGAAAACCAGCCTTAGATGCCGATTAAAATACTTTTGAAATGCTAGGCGGCAATGTAATCCACTCCAAGCACTAATTATCGACTACAATACTAAAGGCAAGCAATAATCTAGAAAATATTACCTTCATGTGAAGTTGAGATGTTTAAAAGGAGGGAGAGTGGGAAAATTTAAAAATTCTTAGATTTTTGGCACTTTATAACCGTTCAATTCTTGTCCATTCGGCGATGTTAGTCAACTCACCGACCCACTCAGCGGTCCACCGAGTGGTCATTTATCTCGTCCTTTCGTCAAAATCTTCAATTTTCTGGGGGTGAGATCGGCGGTCTGCATCGAGATCGTCAAGCAGGTTGGCAATGCGCCGAGCTACTTTTCGAGTTAGCCGAGTTTTACAGGCTCTGTACAACTCTTGTATTGAGCCAAATGGCGGATCTAGTTGGGCTCGCCGACCTATTTAGCGACTCACTGAATGGACTTTCTACTCGTCAACCTAAGATTTTCCACACTTTCCTCGATTTATCTGCAACATCAACACACCATTATTTATAAAAGTAAAATCCTAAATTTACGACCTTGGCTTGACTCCCAAGAAGCACCTTATTTAGTGTCGTGGCATGACGTAACTCCTTACTCAAGTTCCATTAGTGAGGTTTGCCTCATTTTCATGAGGCCACCCCTCTTTTGGTTCTAGGTAGAGGACCTGCATACAAAAACAATAAACAAAGAAAAACAAAACTAAAAGTAAAATTAGTAAAACCTACACTAAAAAGAACAAAAAGCTCTAGTTAACTACATTTTCACGTGACACCACTCCCCGGCAACGATGCCATTTTGATGCTTATCGTGACCAACGACACTAACCTACGGTATGAGTGTCTACGATCATCGATATTATAGTAACCCAACTAAAGGTTGGGGTCGTGTCCCAAGGGAGTGGTTTTGATAATTGATAGAAAAATAAAATTAATCTCTAACTAGTCGTAGCTAAAGATATTAATGAGTAAAAATATAGTACATCAAATGGGCTGACACGAAAGTGTCAAATATCGATTTGGGGGTTTTGTCACGAGTAGTAAAAATAGCAAAAAATAACAAGAAAATCAAGTATGGGGAAATGTTCTTGGGGTGTGACCGCAATACAAGTTGAGATAAGTAGGTGGGTATATGCTTTTGAAAGGAAATTTGTAAGATAATAGTGACTAGGCTAAGCTTTAAATGAAAATAAGTTCCCTCTCGGGCATCTTACCCCGTTTCAAATGTGTTTCTCTCGGACACCTATCTGCCGCATGAAGACCAACCTACACCTTATCCCACTCACTCTCTCGAGCTGAATGTTAGGATATGGGACTAGGGCTCACCCTCTCGGGATGAACCTCATGTCGACCCACTCCTTAGGCGATCAGTCTAGTGGTCTTTGTTTCGCGACCTCCCTCTTTGGCAAGCCGAAAACACATGTGTGGCTTTGTATTTGCAACTACAAACCATTTAGATTAAACCACAATCACTAGGTGAAATCGCCATTAAAATACATCTAACCTATCAGCAAGCAAGACCCAATAATAATGTCAACACATATTTGCTAAATCACACCCCAAGAATGGGGTTTTTTAGCCACACATCAAGATATAACAAATTACACCTAAAATGATAGTAAAATCAAATGGGTATAAGAAATTAAACCTTGATTTAAGCAAAGGAAGAAGAATTGAGAAGACCCACTTCCAAATTGGGGAAGATGAAATCCTTCTTTCTTCAAGTCTTCCAAAAACCCTCACCAAACTTGAGAGAAAAATATCCAAAAAGTACTATTTTATTCTGCAAATTAAAATAAAAGTTTGACTTTCTAAAATTAATAATAAGTTTAGTATTTATAGACTTCAGAGAATAGTGCAGGCGGATCTTTCGGCGAGGTTAGTCGCGATGTCTCCGAATGACTTGGCGACTCACCCTTTTTCTGTTTCATCGTCCTTTCGTGCTTGCCTTCAGCATCTTCATGTTCTGGACCATTGGGCGGTATAGTACTGCTTCGTGGAAATATTCGGCAAAGCGCCAACTGCTCCTTTCATCGCCTTTTGATCCTTCTTCTGCAGGGCTTCGCGCACTGGAAAAAGTGTGTTTGGCATTGCTCAGGCTTCAACTTCTTCATTCTTTTCAGCCTTTTTGTTCCTTTTGCGCCTAAGTGTCCATGCTTTCAATAAAACTTCAAATACCTGAAACTTAACAGTTTTCATTAGATATTGAGACAAAATAAGAATTCGAGGACACTATTCTTATCAAAATAAAGCCCTAAATGAGTCCAATTTGTGGACTCATCAGTCATCCTATTATTTACTTTCCAAGAATTGTTAGGAAATCCCCTTTCATTTTTCAACTTTATTCCACAACTTTTCTTTTCCATTCTTTTTCTTTTTATTTTCTGTCTTTTTTTTATATGGAGGGATTCCATTTTCCTCAAAACCATGGGTATGAGGGACTTTCTTGCACTTCTTGATTTTCATTCTCTTTTCACTACACCCCCAACTTAGGATTTTGGCCTAAGTTGACTATTCAAACTAACCACAACTTCATGAAGATTATGGGTGATGGATTAAGAAAGGTCTAGTTTTCATCAAGTTTCTTCCAAAGAAAGGTAAGGTTCAAAGGGTGTTCAAGAGAGAATCACACACTCACAAGGTAGGTCACAAAACAGGTATATGTTAAATTGGTTCGCACTAATAGAAGTTGCCAAAGATCATATCAAGAGATAGCATCACTTAGTTGATCGGACCAACGGGGAAAATTCTAGGATCTATCATGCATAGTTCACAGGTAAGCTCATCACACTAGGCATTGACACTATAAGTTAAACAAGACTCCACACTTTCGCTAGTGTGCAATAATCATCACAAGAGAATCAATTTGATACAAGGCTAGTCATAATGAGATGTAAAGAGTTCACATATTGTCCATGCAACTTCATTTGGCCTCATTGTAGTCGCGCATTCATGTTCGTTCGATTGAAAGCACTATTCAAGTCATCGATATTGATTGATTTTTTTGCAAAAGAACAACCACATTCAAGAGCATATAATAGGTGGCAAAAATGTGCAAAAAATTCAAAAAAAGTCGGAAGGGTCCAAATCATTTTGTAATATGAAATAAAAGGAGCCACAAGCTAAAACATCCACAGAAAGGCAGTGATAATATTAGTTAAAACAGAACAACCCAAATATAAGCACAAAACACGAGCAACAATATTCACACAAAACGTGGGCCTCACCCCACCACAAATAAAATGTATTTGTCCTCAAATGTAAATAACAAATATCCGAAAGTACAATTAGAGAAAGTTAGTTTCCAAGGGGTGTGTCTATCACTTAGTTCGAGTTAATGACTCTAGTGTTGGATACCTTATATTCAGTCAGTTTCAGTCATATGAAAGTTTCCAGAAGTCTTTCCTCATGATCTTTCCGGAGTCCCTCTTGAGAGAGAAATAGACTTCGGTATAGACATTATTACAGATACTCGTCCTACATCTATTCCACCATACAGAATGGCACTAGCAGAATTGGAAGAGCTTAAAGAACAGTTGAAAGATCTCCTGGATAAGGGATTTATTCGACCAAGTGTCTCACATTGGGGCGCTACGATCTTATTTGTGAGGAAAAAAGATGGTTCCCTTAGGATTGTAACGACCCGAGAGCACCCCCTAGCCGTTACCGCCATATTCGACCTCTCAGAGGTCTTATACAAGCCCTTAGCATTCCTCATAGCATTTATTATAGAAAAATAGCGGAAAATTTAAAACTTTTTCATAATATAACACAAGACTTAAAAAGTCACCTCATTTAAACATTTAGTACCAAATCGGAATACTACGTCCCAAGGTAGCCATCTTAAAACACGACTACAACACAAGAGGGACACATCCCTTACAATACAAAAGAAACTACTATGTAGTACATAAAACTTAAGGAAACTCTTTAACATAAAGGTCCTTGAATCTTTAAGGACACACCCGAATTTGGGAATAGTAAGCCAAGCTCATAACTTCTAGGAAAGGCCGTTTAGCCACCACCAACTACACTTAGTGTAAAAAGATGAAGAAGAATGAGATTAGTACAAGAATGCACAAAGTATAACAACCATTCAAAAACATGCTTTTAAAAGGATATTTAGTTGGAAACCATGCATCATGCCTTTTTAAAGAAACTTCCAGAACATTTAGTACAATAGGCTCAATATAAACCACATACATCATCATACACACGAAAACCATTGATAATAGCACATAGAGCCACTTATAACATTTTAGGCACATTCAATGCATACTATACATTACCTTTCTCTTTATCTTAACTCCTTTCCTCAAGCAACCCTTAGAGAATACTTGCTGCAATGTATCACCTTAAGGTTACCAAAGGTGAACTTACATATAACCTTCATCAATCCAACCACATATATTCATAGAGTAATAAGCACACCATAAGACATAGTCTTCACATAGGGACCATCACCTAAAACAACCACCAAGTCACACTACTGCATTGTGCAAGTAGCATCCCATAATACTACTGACACCAAGTGTTCCTAGGAAGCCACCATACACTAGGCACATCATATTCAATAAGTCATAACATCTTCATTTAACATTAGACATAAGACCAATATACTTCATAACATCATATAAGGACTCATTCATTTACCACATCATTAGTTATAACTCATTTAGTTAATATCACAAGTAAACCACCCTCACAACCCCTTCACAAGCTCACTTGTGAGATGTACACATGGAGTCCCACACCCCCACATATACTAAGCAAACCCATTAAGAAGTCATAAAGGTAATTCACATGCATAATCATACTTCATGTCCTGACATACTTAAAGTCAACCTTAACATGCTTTCATATTAGCATACATAGACTATAGTTTTCATTACATAAAGAGACTAATCATAACCTCCCTTAGAGTCCACTTGTGCAATGCATAAGTAGGGTCCATAGACCTACTTAAACTAAGTAACTCATCAAGAAATCATGACTAGAGTTCATATTCTTATCTTAGTTCATTTCTTAACCTTCGGGAGACATTGCCATAACCGACATAGACCATGTGAGCTACATGGAATTCGGTGTTCTACTCCCACACCGAAAAGAAAGGGTACTATTTGCCAAGGTAGGACCTACATATATAACAGCTATCTAGTGGATCCACTAAGCTAAGACCTACGAGGGCACGTAGTTATGGAACAAGGAGATTACTACTAGAAACATTGACTTACTAAGCGTGGAGGTTTTCATCTCATGAGACAACATCTACGTTGGAAACCCGGACTTGCTAAACATGAAGGTTCTCTTGTGGGATGCCCGACTTGCTAAACGTGAAGTCCCCACTCTCATTTTTCATGCTCACTCGGTGCTAATCTCCAACTCCCTTTTTAAACATCTTTAAGCCTTTATTTAACATTAGTTCATAAAATAGGCTGTAGGAACTTAATCTCTTATATCATATAGCTCAAAGGTTTCTAAGATGAGAATGACCTTTCATCATAGAACCTACATTATGCGAGAATGACCTTTCACATAGTCATACCATATTCATAACATAGTCTAGTTTAGAGTACAATTGAGGAAACCTTTGAAGAGACTCACTTTCACTAGATTATCATAAACCTTATTCATTCATTCTTGTGTGTGTGCGCATATGTGAGAAAGCCTTTCACATAAACACCTTTATACAACACATATTCATACCTCGCTAACGATACATTTTGCATGCATAATAAGATGTAAGGGTGCATATAAGAGTTAACCTTTCAATAGAAACCATAACACATCATATTCATAGATATACATGTAGAGTGTGTGTGCATATTGGTCCTGATAGTTACATAATAGCAACAACATTGACATTGAGTGCACTTCCCTTCAAGGGATCACAACACATTCACAATGTCCCCAAATCATGAGCAATTCACATATAAAGCCTTTAGGGATTCTAGACCACACACCCACACTTCATTACATGAGACAAGGACACTTTCAACATTGAATAGGTACTCCTAACATGTATATGATAAAACATTCATATAGGGGTCATATAGGTAGGGGTCATTCGACAATAGTACTTAACATAATCAATCATGTAGACAACACCTTATCCCTAACTTTATCATTCACATTATACTCCTCATCATCAACATACTTTAAACATCATGCTAGCATTGACGATTTCATACATAACCTTCATAGTACAACTTCATAAACATATGTATCATAATCATCAATTCACTTCACATCTATTGCCTTCAAGGCCATGATCTCAACATGCATAGATAGACAAGAAGTAAGCACCGCCACCATAAGTTGACCAAACGACACAACATCAATTCTCATACTATAGACTAGAAGTTAGGTCAACTTACCAATTCTCCAAGCCATGATCACCATGGATCAATCCTCAATAATCCATAATGAATTGGCATAGATAGCAATTGGAATCAAAAATGTAATTCAATAACATAAACATAATCTAAGTAAATTTCTATAAACAAAGGGATTAACCCATAACTTTGCCCATAAGGCCATATTTCTCAACTCATCCATATACCAGCAATTCAACATCAATAAGTATATATAATCATAGGAAACATCAATACAATCTAATATAAACATAATTTCACCAATAGAGATCATATTCACAAAGGTCCACATCATAGGCCAATTTTCGAGAATTTGGGGATCATGGATTCTTCAAGAATTCCTTTGAAAATTATCTTAAAAACCCTAATTCCACATTAATTCATCAATAGAATGATTTAGAAAATCGTTTGACAAAGGACCCATGTTTAGATTGAAAATTGGGAATTTTGGTCTTTGAATCACTTTTGAAAATCTTTGATACAACTCCTTGAATGAGAGGTTATTCAACAATCAAGAGTTCTAATTTAGTTTCTAGGCTAAAATTGACAAAAACTATGTAGTTTAGGGGTTAAACGACGTAGTTCAAGGGTCCAACACATAAGGAAAAGACCAACTACCCCTGACTAAAAAGTTGTCGGGCAAACTGATGGACCGTGGATGAAAAGACAGTCCGTTCTGGTCAATTGTTGTTTGGCTTTAGGGACTAGATTCTGGGGCCTCAATCCACGAACCGTGGTCTCACCTATGGTCCGTAGGTTCTGGTCGTGGGTCGTGACTTGGCCGAATTTTCTAGGGTTCTGGGGAGGTGGTTGTAGGTGGCCCACCATGGACCCCACCTACGGTCATGGGCCCCATATCCGTGGGTGGCAACTGTGGGTTGCACATGCAACTTCTGAAAATCTTCTTGTTTGTCTATTTTCGAATACGGGGTGTTACATTATCTCACCCTTGGGAACATTCGTTCTCGAATGAAGTCTAAACTAGTTGGATAGGGATGGAAAGGGCTGCAAACCCTACCACTAAGTACTAGAAACTAATTTCTGACTGGACTAAATTCTAAGAACATGCAAATACACTGAAAATACAAATATAAACGGAAGGAATAGGATACTAAGACTGAAACTACTTATGACTGACTGAAAAATTGAAGAGGAACTATTACCTCAAACTGGAATGGGATTGGAAGGAAAGAGATGAGGATACTTGGCCTTCATGGTTGCTTCTGCTTCCAAAGTAGTTCCCTCTACAGACAGACTCCTCCACAACACCTTAACTGAAGTGACTTCATTGTTTCTAAACCTTTGAACCTCACGATAAAGAATCTCAACTGGCACATCCTCATAAATGAGACTATCCTTCACAACCATAGTTTCCAATGGCACTATGGATGCTAGATCACCCACACACTTCTTCAACAACGAAATGTGAAAGACCGGATACACTGCTGTTAGTTCTGCTGGTAACTCTAACACATAAGTCACTCTACCAACCCTTTTCAAGATCTTGTAAGGGCCTAGATATCTAGGACTGAGCTTCCCTTTTTTTGCCAAACATCATCACCCCCTTCATAGGTGACACTTTCAGGAAAACCCAATCATCAACTTGGAACTCCAAGTCCCTTCCCCTTACATTTGCATAGGATATCTAGCGACTCTGGCTTCTCATAAGCCTTTCTCTAATGAGATGAACTTTTTCCATGGCATCATTGATACACTCAAATTACACCTCCCTAAAGAAGCATAAACGATCGTTATCAAGTAAAGAACCCAACTTGGAGGTTGGGGTCGATCCCACGAGGAATATGGTTTAGACTTAAACTTAACTTACGATTATATTCATTTAGTTAATGTATTTGCAAAAACAAGTATTTAAAGTGGGGGGGAGGAGGGATTTGTGAAACAAATTCAAGAAATTATGTAATTAATCAATGAACAAGATTTAAAATTTAGGTGTTATCAAGATGAGAAAGTAACTAGGGTGTACGTGTTCCCCATAAGTTCATAACACGGTAATCCTAGTAATAACAATCCTTTCCTAGTGTATATCATGCAAAGTGATAAGTTAGGTATCTCTAATTCCTTGGTCCGGCAGCTAGAGAATTTCACCCCGCACCTTGGTCCGGCTACATGTCTATAATTTACTAACCCTTACATTTACCTCATATTAGACAGCACATCGATGTATGGCTTAGTTTTCACCCTCGAACCAATCGACATTAGACTATTAGATAGTATCACACTAAATCTATGTTGATAATTATTTTCTTATTAACTACCTCCTTGGTCCGGTAAGTAGCAACAAGGCGAGTTCTAACACGTGCACTCGTTAAAAAGAATTATCAATGCATGCAACAACACTATTCAAGAATTTCTTAGTTACTATTTATACTTTGTTAATCGTTCATGGTTCCCACAACCCTAGTTATGGATTTTGTTATCCATATTAGCAAGAACACAATTCATATTTTTAGAAGAAGAAAACATGAACTTACGTAATGAGAATGATAAACCCAGATTTTCAACTTGAATTTTCAAACCAAAATCTTCAAAACGAACTTAGGAAATTAAGAATTGCTAAAGTTGCAAGTCAATCTCCAAAGCCAAAAACTACAACAAGAATTATAAAGTTTAACCCCAAAATAAGAAGAAGAAAAAAACCCTAAAAACTATTCGTATATATGATCTCTCCCCCTAAAATAATTATTTCTATGGACTATTTATAAATATAGAAAACCCTATATAAGATAATTGAGTCCAAATAAAATTAGGAATTCAAAACCAAAAGGAATTGGATTCCTTTTTTTTGTTTTCGCCGAGTGAGCTGTTCGCGTGAAAATTGGAACTACCTAAAAGAACTCTTGTTGCGTTAATTTCCTGCCACGTGTCAGCTGCAATTCACATTCTCTTAATGGCTGCCACGTGGCAGCAATTGAGATTTTGAGAAGTGCAGTTATATGCATATGTATAAATACATTATTTTATAAAGGCTTAAGTCATACACCTCCCCCTAAAGTTGCCCGCATAATTTGCTTAGACACTTTAACTAGGGCTTGTGCCTATCGAAAACCTTGACTATTCTGAATTTGAATCAATTAGACACTTTGTGCATATGTGGCACAAAAAGTGGGATTCACGCTTTATTGGGCACGTGAATCATTTAATCAAACACATTTTAACCTTTTTTTTCTCATAATTTTTTTCAAAAAAATATAACAATGTTTTCCGATCTCCTCTCCTTCAAAATTGCACGACCCCTGCTGCTCCTATTTCTTTATAACAATCCACCATCAACATTTTTTTACAAATTTACTTCTTCTAAGTTTATACTTAAATTTGATAAAAATTCCAATGATGCAGGCAATAAGAAATCCATACTTCACTTTATTTCTTACATTTCAAGCCCTAATATGTTGTTTATCATATTTTTATCCCCGTTAATAGTAATTTTATTGGAGCAGATAAACCCTAGCTTTGTTGTACACAAGGACACCTCTTCATTTTTTTTAACCTTCTTGTCAATTGTCATTGTATTAATTTTTCAGATTTAGAATTATATTCTACTGTCATTTTCGCTGGAAAAAATTAAAACTACCAGCCACATTTTTTTGCTAGAAAAAATGAAGACTACCATCCACATCTCCTTTGCCAGAAAAAATGGAGACCATATACACCCCCTCGATCCACACCACTTCTTCCTCCACAACAAACAAGAATCAAAATTCAAAATCAAAGTTAAAAAAGAAAGAACACCTTTTTTTTAAGAAAAAACAGCATCAATTTAAAATAGGAATAAAAAATACGGCATAAAGAGAAACAAAAATGATGAATTCATACTTAGTATATGTTAAAATCTCCGTTTTTTTGCTCAAGATGAACAATAACAATGGTGGATTTAGTTACCCATATTAGCAAGAACACAATTCATATTTTTAGAAGAAGAAATCATGAACTTAAGTAATGAGAATAATAAACCCAGAATTTCAACTTCAATTTCCAAACCAAAATCTTCAAAACGAACTTATGAAATTAAGAACTGCTAAAGTTGCAAGTCAGTCTCCAATGCCAAAAACTAGAACAAGAATAATAAAGTCTAACCCCAAAATAAGAAGAAGAAAAAAACCCTAAAAAATATTCATGTATATGATCTCTCCCCTTAAAATAATTATTTCTATGGACTATTTATAAATATAGAAAACCCTAAATAAAATAATTGAGTCCAAATCAAATTAGGAATCCAAAACCAAAAGGAATTGGATTCCTTTTTTTTTGTTTCCACCGAGTGAGCTGTCCACAGGAAAATTGGAACCGCCTCAAAAAACTCTTGTTGCGTTAATTTCCTGTCACGTGTCAGCTACAATTCACATTCTCTTAATGGCCGCCATGTGGCAGTAATTGAAATTGTGAGAAGTGTGGCTATATGCATATGTATAAATACATTATTTTACAAACTTTAATCCGCTTCTTTGATTAATTGGATAATGAAAAGACCAAAATAACGCTTTTAAATCCGGGTAACTTTCCTTGTCTAGACACCCGACTTCAAACGGTCATATCTCGCTCATACGAGCTCGAAAATTAGCAAACTCGGTGGAGTTGGAAAGAAAATACAAAGACCTTTCATTGTATATCTTATAGCCCACCTAAATCATCATGTACTGAATGTTATGGTCATTTGAAGTTGACCCAACACTCACACTTAACATAACTTTGCCAAATTTCAGATTTTCATTCTTTCCAAAAATGGTTCTTACGAATTTTAGCTCTTTCATATAGCGAGGTGTTACAATATCTCCCTCTTAGGAACATTCGTCCTCTAATGAGATTACTTTAAGTAGACTAACGGTGTAATATTTAACATCCAGCCCAAACACTCAACAATCAAATCTAACACATGCAATATATTAATTAAAGAGTACTAAGAAGAGAATTAGTACATTGGTCTGGCATGTCTCTCGACTCAAAGGGATGTGGATATCTCTTCTTCATATCCTTCTCAGCTTCCAATGTAGCTTCCTCAACAAACTGATTTCTCCATAAGACCTTGACTCATGCTACCTCCTTGGTTCTTAATTTGCGAACCTAACAGTCTAGAAACTTAACAGGAATGTCCTCATAAGACAAGCTATCCTTAATACCAATATCTTCAGTTGGTATAACCAGTGAAGGATCGCCCATACACTTTTTCAACATAGAAATGTGAAAAACTGGATGAACTGCTTCTAACTCTTGCGGTAGCTCCAACTCATAAGCTACATTACCAATCTGTTTGAATATTCTGTAAACACCAATATATAGGAAACTAAGATTCCTCTTCTTACCAAATCTCACAACACCCTTCATGGGTGAAACCTTCAAGTATACCCAATCATCTACTTCAAACTCTAAGTCTCTTCTCCTAACATTAGTATTGGAATTCTGACGACTCTGTGTTGTTCTCAACCTTTCTTGAATAACATTCACTTTCTCCATAAGTTGATGAACTAAGTGTGGTCGTATCAACCAAGCTTTACCAACCTCGAACCATCCAATAGGAGATCTGCATCTTCTCCCATAAAGAACCTCATACGGAGCCAGTTGGATGCTACAGTGGTAACTATTGTTATAAGAAAACTTAATGAGAGGTAGATGATCTTCCCAATTACCTCTGAAATCAATCACACAAGCCCTCAACATATCTCCTAAAGTCTTAATAGTGCGCTCTACTTGACCATCTGAAACAATAGAAACGGGGACTTCCAAAATTGTACATTAAATTGGGAACCTCTATCTAAAATAATAGACACTGGGACTCCATGAAGTCTAACTACCTCTTAAAGGTACAGCTTGGCATAATCTTCCGTTGAATGGGTAGTCTTTACCGGCAAAAAGTGAAATGATTTTGTCATTCGATCTAAAATCACCCAAATAGAATCATGTTGCCTGCGAGACCACGAAAAACAAATAATACAGTCCATATTGATCATCTCCTACTTGCATTCAAAAATCTCTATCTTCTGAGCCATACCACCAGGCCTTTGGTGCTCTACTTTAACTTGTTGACAATTCAGGCATTTAGCAACAAACTTTGTGATACCTTTCTTCATACTATACAACCAATATACTTCTCTCAAGTCACGATACATCTTTGTAGAGCCCAGATGGATAGAATATCTGGAGCTATAAGTTTCCTCCATGATTCTCTCTAGGAGTTCATCCACCCTTGGTACACACAACCTACCTTGATTCCTCAATACACCATCTCCCACTTGTTCAGAAGCCATTACTTTTTGCTTATGAAAATTTGCTTTTAATTCAAGCAAAATAGGATCTTGGTCTTGTTTCTCTTTCACTTCAGACACTAATGATGATTCAGCCGCATTCATCACCACTACTTCTCCTTCAGTGGAATCCATTAGTCGGACTCCTAATCATGCAAGTTTGTGCACATCTCTTGCTAACTCTCACTTTTCTTCTTCAACATGGGCGGTAATACCAATAGACAACCTGCTTCAAGCATCAGTAACCACATTAGCCTAACCTGGGTGATATAGAAAACTCATGTCATAAGCCTTGAGTAACTCTAACCACCTTCTATGGTTGAGATTTAGCTCTTTCTAACCAAATACATACTGAAGACTCTTATGATCGGAGAACACATCTACATGAACACCATAAAGATAATGACTCCATATTTTCGAAGCAAATACTACGGCAGCAAACTCTAGATCATGGGTTGGGTAATTTTTCTCGTGAACTTTCAGTTGTCTAGAGGCATAAGCTATAAATTTACCATTCTGCATTAACACATAACCCAATCCAACTCTAGACGTATCACAATACACAACAAAACCTTGCATACCCTTTGGTAAGGTCAATACTGAGGCAGTAGTCAACCTAGTTTTCCATTCTTGAAAGCTTTTCTCAAAAGCTTTAGACCATTGAAACTTTTTTATTTTCTGAGTCAACTTAGTCAATAGGGATGGAATAGATGAGAACCCCTCAACAAACCTTCTATAATATCCAGCCAACCCCAAGAAACTCCTAATATCAGTTGGAGATGTGGGACTAGGACAATTACGCATTGCCGCTATCTTTTGAGTATCAACCTGAATTCCATCACTGAAAACAATGTGACTTAAGAAAGCCACAAACTCAAACCAAAACTCACACTTAGAGAATTTGGCATACAACTCACTTTCCCTTAAAGTTTGGAACACTATTCTGAGATGACTAGCATGATCTTCCTCATTACTCGAATAGATTAGTATGTCATCAATGAATACGATAACAAACATATCTAAATAATGCTTAAATATTCTATTCATAAGGTCCATGAATGTTACAGGAGCATTGGTTAAACCAAATGGCACAAACAGAAACTCATAATAATCATAACGGGTCCTGAATGTTGTCTTTGAAATATCACATTCCCTTACTCTCAACTGATGATAGCCAGATCTGAGGTCTATCTTAGAAAAACAAGTGACACCCTAAAGTTAATCGAAGAGATCATCAATTCTAAGAAGAAGATACTAATTCTTAATAGTAACTTTGTTCAATAGATGGTAATCTATACACATTCTAATAGAACCATACTTTTTTCTCACAAATAAGACTGGAGCGCCTCAAGGTGAGACACTTGGTCGAACTAAACCTTTCTCTAGGTGATCTTTCAACTGCTCTTTTAACTCATTCAGCTCTGCTGGTGCTATTCTATATAGCGGAATAGAAATAGGATGAGTATCGAGAAGAATATCTATACCAAAATATATTTCTCTCTCCGGAGGTACTCTGGGAAGATCGTCTCGACAGACCTCTAAAAACTTACTCATAATTGGAACTGACTGAATAGGAGGTGTCTCAACACTAGAGTAATTAATTCGGACTAGGTGATAGACACAACCTTTGGAAACTAACTTTCTCGCCTTAAGGTATGAAATTAAACGACCCTAGGCACTGATGAACTATTCCTCCACTCAAAAACTTGCTCATTAGGATACTGGAACTTAACAACTCGAGTTCTACAATCGACTGAGGCATAACAGGGATGAAGTCAGTCCATACCTAGAATGGCATCAAAGTCTACCATGTGTAACTCAACTAAATCTGCCATAGTGCTCTTGTGATTGACGGAAATGGTACAATCACGATAGAATCTCTCAGCTAGATAGACTCACCAACAGGTGTAGAAACACTAAAGGGATCAAGATGTTTCTAAAGAAGAACATCAAAATTCATCGCAACATAAGGAGTCACAAAAGATAGAATCACTCCCGGATCTAGCAAAGCATAAACATCACAAGTAAAGACTTTGATCATACTAGTGACAACATATGGAGAATTCTCTTAATCTTGGCGACGTGATAGCATAAAGGTAGTTCACTCATCCGCATGTCCATGAAGTTGCTCCTCTAGGTGCAGATCTTTCTGGTGGAGAAACTGAAGAAAATTGGGCTTTATTGCCTCTATTTCCACTACCCTGTCTATTCTTAGGACACACTTTCATGAAATGACCCTCTTGACCACACTTGAAACAAACAGTAGAGCCATCGCGACACGTTTTTGGGTGGTACCTACCACACTTATCACATGTAGGAACCCAATTACCTCATTGTTCCACATTACCTTGAGACTGTGCAGGCTTAGCTTTGAAACTCTGCAAACTTTGATTTTTAAACTCGCCTCTATTCCTTGGTGTAGGTGCACTAGCAGATGATGGAGCAGGTCCCTTATGTTTCTGTTGGAAAGAAGACCGGTTCACATTACTCTTTTTCGGGCTACTCTTCTCTGTCCCTTAGCTTATCTTTCTCAATATGTTTCACATGGATCATCAATCTTACTATGTTCATGTCCCCTATCAGCATAGCTTTCTTTCCCTCTTTGCTTGACAGACAAGACAACCCAGCAACAAATAAACCCATCCTACTCCTCATGTTAGCAACCATCTCCAAAGCATAGCGGGAAAGTTGGGCAAACTTAAGACTATACTCGTGCATGCTCATAGATTCCTTCTTAAGAGTAAGGAATTATTGTACCTTTGCTTCTCTCAGTTTACAAGGAAAGAAACCCCATATGAAAGCACTCTCGAACATAGCCCGACTCAAAATTGTTGGACCCTCAGTTCGACTATTTTTCCATTGATCAAACAAGATTCTAACGACATCCTTCAATTGATAGGAAGCTAGTTCCACTCGCTCAACATCGACAACATGCATAATCTCAAACACTTTTTACAGTTCCTCTACAAAGTTTTTCGGATCCTCAGTGATGCTTGAACCATTGAAGCTTGGAGGATTCATCCTTAAGAACTCATAGATCCTTGAAGTATTAATCACTTCCTGTCAATTTTCTCTCTATCCAACTTTATTGGTCACAACTTGACTCAACATCCGGATAGCTTTCCAGAACTCAGCATTGGTGACCTCTCCTTGGGGTTGCACTTTAGGTGCATTAGGTACCCCTTGTTCCTCGACATTCCTCTTAGCAAGACGATCTCACACAACTATTTGTGGAGGCATGATCTGAAAGACACACACATGTACGAGTTAGAAAGAAACTTTTATAGACATGAACTCTATCGCACGAAATGAGTATGAAAGAAGTGAAGAAATTCCTAAATGTTGCAACCTCCTAATTATAGATGTGGCGCGCTTCACACCGATAACTAGGACTCTACGGACATAGCTTCATAGACTCCGTAGGACTCTTGAACTCTGTGCTCTGATATCAAGTTTGTCATGCCCCGAGCTTACACCCTGGGTAGAACTAGCACTAGAGAACCATTGTTGATCCCAAGAGAACCCTTGGCCTGGCTTACTACTCAATGGAAGACTTTACTCAACATTTAAGACAACTCGGAAGAACAAATTCATAAATCAAACATAGAATGTATAAAGGAAAACATTCAACTGGCCTTAAAAAAAGCTCAAGTCTTATAATCAAAACACCTGAAATGAATAAGACTAATGAACTACTAATGTCTAAGTGTCTATGAAGCGTCCAATACTATGAGGGATGTTGGGACAAGACCCCCGATCATCCTAACAATTGAAATAACAAAGCAAAAAAAGGGAATCCTACAGAAAGCAAGGAGTATGACCAACCGACTCTGAGATACTCAACTGGATCAACGAGGCGCTGGATAGTGATCCTGATTACGTGTATTTGCATCATAAAATGATGCAGGCCAAATGGCATCATTACATTGAATGTACGAGCATGCTAGAAGAAAACTAAACATTACATAAGCTTGAACTGAATTCTGAAATAAACACTTACCTCAGCTTTACTTAACTCATGGATACTCAACTCAATGCAGAAATAAGCAACAGTAAAGATTGCAGTTTATATAAAGCATTTAAACAGTAGGGAGCAACTAAATGTATTGAAAAACATACAATATCAACTCAATTTATGTGATAAACTATAATATAATTGTGTTGGAGTTTCTCTAACTGACAGCCATCACTATGACCTATGTGATGATACAACGTCTCGCCCACACTGCCACGACTCTCCTATAACTTGTCGGGATATAGAATTCCTCAACTAATTGGATCCACTAGACTATGCTGAAAGCATTAAGGATTCATCTCAAAAGTATGACCCTTTCTACCCACGATGACTACATGGTTTATGGAGACTTGAGCTATTACTTCCCCATATCGGTGCTCAATACTACTCCCAAAATATACTCATCTCATATGTTTAAAAATATAACTCTTTCTCTGTGGTTTGAGGTTATTACACAAAAACTATCTCTTAAAAGAGATTTAACTCAAAACTACTCATGAAAACTCATTTGGAAATTGGTGTTTCCTCTCATCTTAAATGTGAACGCATTTACTCTTTTGGAATACATATTCCCCATATAACATTATAAAGAAATGAACTCGCCTCTATTCTTTCTCAATCTCAATGCTTAAGTCTTAAAAAAATTTAAAAATATTTGTAAAAGACTTCTTAAATTGACTCGAAGAACCCTCAAGACTTGACTCTTAATTATACCTTGAATTTGAATTATGAATTCAAGGGTGTGATTTGTGATAGGAAGGATATCGTGATGAATAAGAATGTTATTAGATAGTTAACCATGAGAAAAGATCAAAAAATCACTGGCAGGGAGCAAGTCTGCGACACGGAGATGCATTTTAATATTTGGTCGCGAAATAAATTTTGAGATAGTGGAGAAAAAATCATTGCATAGGGAGGGCAGGTCGGCGACGCAGAGTGGAGTGAAAGATTTACCCGACTTTTTCCTCCTTCGTATTCTCACCCCAATTCACCTAAATTCGAGTATTTTCTCAATTTCCCTTTAGATTCAGATACCCAGTACATGTACACAAGAACCTACAAATAAACGACTCTAAAATCAATAAAATTTGATCAAGAATGAAAGCCAATTTCAAGAACACAATTTCAGACCATCAACTTTCAAATTTCTGTTGATAATTGGTGTAGGTACCCCCATATGATTTCCCAAGTATTAAACTCGCTCATTGTATAATGCCGCAAACATGGCATCATTCAGGCAATGCCCACTATTGAATCCAACAACATTTACCAACTTTAGACCATCTCTGATGACATGTTTAGACAACAAATCTAGTTGGGTCATCATTTTGGCCATGTTTTCATCTAATTCATGGTCCTTCTCAATTCTTTCATTGCTTATACCCAGCTGCAGAGTAGGTACTTGGTCTTCTCAAGTATACCATGCTCGGTTAACTTTGGTCATATCATATACCAACAAAGCAGCCACATCATACGATTATCTCATTAATCCACCTTGAACCAACTGATCAGCCACACCTTTATTGACTGGATCAAGGATGCAATAGAAGTATTACAGCAAAAAAATATATGGAACGCCATGCATTGGACATTGAAAAAGCAGCTTCTTGAAACTCAGCCACGTCTCATGTAGAGGTTCACCTCAAATAGGCTTGAAATATTGAATTTGGGTTCGATGTTTAACAATCTTTGAGGGTGGAAAGAATCTCTCCAAGAGGGCATCAGTTAGCTCTTCCCACGAAGTGATAGAATCATTTGGTAAGTCTGCCAACCATCTTGTAGCCTCTTCCGTTAAAGAGGACTATAATAACCTCAACCTACGGACTCTTGTGACTTATTCTTGAACACAAAAGGTACACATACATCCATGAAATTCCTGAGGTGTTCATGGGGATCCTGATGAGCTAGGCCCCCTAAATTTCCGTTCATCTGGAGTAAGTGTATGATTGTTTTGGTTATGTGAAACAGAACCCTCTCGCTTGTGGGATGTATTTAGATTGCTCTCATTGTTGGAATAACATTTATGTGCATATCACTCAAATCACCAATATTGTGGTTTTGACCTACGCGGCTATCATTGTCAATTCTATTATCACTCATTATTTAAACCTACAAATCAGCCAACAACAACAACAAAGAATAATCTTGTCACAACCCAAGGTACCCCTTAGGTGTAACGTGAAATATAGAACCACGAGAGGCCCCATACAAGCCACTTAGCATTCATAACATAAGAAATTGAACAACTGAGATCAGAAAGAACATTTCAAGTCCCAAATGTTTTTTTATAAAAGTAAAGCGAAAGTCTACACACTTGTCTCATTAGCCATCTAGTACATAAGAATGAAATTGGGCCTTGCCCATATATCATGTCAAAAACTGAAAGTAAGAAAGAAAACTTAAAGCAATGAAAGTTTGTCCTCGGAGCATGAGGACCCACCAAATCTTGAAATATCTCAAGTTAAATAACCCTCTAGCTATGAAACTGAGAACCTTAACTGGCGGACCCTACATTTGGGGAAATGTAGGCAAGAGTATGTGTTCGTACAATCATGTATAAAGTATGATATCCATTCATAGAAACTTTTAAAAATGTACTTAAATGAGGACATTTTCATAATTGTGCAATGATCAAGCAAAAACATAAATCTTTAATGTTAGAAGACATAAGTCATAAACCATGATCAATTCAAGTGAACATCATCTTGGAACATGCTTACGATATTTCTTGAAGTAACCTTGGTTCATCATAACTTTGCTTGTTTGTGGGAACTAGCCTTAACCGACATGTAAGACCATGCCAGCTATCGACATGGAATCTAGTGTCTCCCACACCGAAAAGAGTTGTCTTACTTGCCACGGTAAGGACCATGAACTTCTAGCTATTTTGGATCCACTAGCTAATGGCTTTCTAGACATTCTTATGTTGACTTATTGTTTATGGAATATGGGTAATCACCACTTGTCCTCTCAGTTCTAAGATTATATTCCATAGAATAGTTCTCATTATTATTCATTTTAGGTCTTAATGGAACATGGTTAATCACCTCTTGTCTTTCTATCATATGACATGGGTAATTGCCTCTTATCTTTCACTTAGAGAGCATGGGTAATCACTTTTTGCCTAAACATTAGCATAGCTTCTTATTGGTTCATTTTAGGTGAGAAGACCTTTCAACCTTAAGAACCCTTATTATGTGAGAAATCCTTCCACAATCATGTTTTAATGTGTATATGGGAAATCTTTTCAACAACACAACAACAACAATAGCAACATTATTGATACTTCACTCTCAAAGCATTCTTAAAATATTTACATAAATTTTATAAGAACATTCATATTTCCATAATTCACTTTTCAAGGTTCAGAACCCACTTTCGGTCATCATCATCTAGAGACATGGGTTCATAGAAATTATCATAAATTCATGTAATTCCATCAATTCATGCTTGATTTCATATAATGTTCTTTCATAATTCAAAACCCACATTGTATGATCATAACTTGGAAAAAATGGGGACATGGGTTCATGGGAATCATCATAAAATATGAGATTAACTTAATTCATGCATAAAAGATCATCAATCCATCAATTAAATCAATTACAAAGAGAACCCACAACATAGAAGAAAACCCTAACTCAGTTGGGGATTTCTATCTTTGAAAATACAAGAATTTGGGAACTCCATGAATGGAAGGGATCCATGGATGATAACTATCATATCTCAATGCCAAAAGCTTTCCTTCAATAGTGGAATTTGAGACTTTCTTTGGAACCCTAGATTGAACCCTGCTTCTTCAAGTTTACTAGAGAGAGAAATATTTTTGGAAGGAAGAACTTGATCTTCTTTGGTAAATTTAAGAGAATGACTTGAATGAGTAAATTTTGGGGTTAAATCACTTATATAGGGGTTTAAGGTAAGGGCAAAATGACATAGTATCAAGATAAAATAATTAGGAAAAGACCCAACTACCCTTAACTTACAGCTGATGCAAACCTCTAAATGGAGGCCCACACGAGCCGTCAAGGATCACACTAGTCGTGATGGCAGTCGCGGCCCTTGATCAGTTGCCTGGAATCCTCCCCCCTAAATAACTGACTCACCTCATGACCCACACTACGAGCTTTCTAGTGGCTCGTGTGGAGGGTCAGCCTTAACGTGGCTACTTCCTCCCTCTTCACGGGTATCACTACGCGTCGTGGTGCTCAGCACGAGTCGTCTAAGTGCTTGTGGGAAGAGAGCCCTCTTTGGCTTGATACTGTAAGCCTTCACAAGCTACACCACGCCTTGTGGTGCCCTTCACCACTCTTCTAGGCCTTCATGAAGAATGCTCAGTCTTTGGCTTGTGACCTCTCACTTGGCCCCTTTCTTAGCCTACTTTCCAATTAGACTTCTCAACCACCATTCAATGACAACGACACCATTTTTTTAAAACGCTCAAATGTCCTCTTTAAAATCAATTAAAAGGGGTTGCGGTCATCATCAACAGAAATACCCAATTAAGGGTCGGGGTCGAATCCCATAGAGAATGGTATATCATGGAGAATTCCTATATAGAACTTTTGATTCTAAGATCGCTTATTTGAAATAGTAAGAACAAGTGGGTAGATAATTCCACCAATTTAATCAAAAGCTTTGGTAATCAATGATTGCAATTAAACTAAACTACCAAATAATTCAAAATTAACCAAGGAATCTATGGGTGCGAGTAGTGGAAATCGATGTCACATAGGGGTAATTGTGTTGCTCTATAGTGATGAATATTCATTAATAGCTAAGTCATCATCATTGACGTTTATCATCTTTAGATCTCAATGCATGTATGCATAGAATCTCGTTTCAGTCTCATTTAAATGTCAATCTAAACAACCCAATACATTATTCTATTCTCTCTTTCAAGAATAGGACAAATAGATCCAACCCATAACCTCTATTTTCAAGCAGGTTACAATTGTAAAACTTAAATTGCTAGTATTGGACTAATTACCTACTCCAACAAATCTCTTTCGAGCATCGATCAGGGAATAGAAGTAGGAATTAAGTTTACAACCTTAACGCATAAATTAACCCCATGCTAATTATAAAATAATCATGTATGAACGACAATAAAATAGAGCATAGCATAATTCTCACTACTTTAAATAAATACCCAACCCCATAATTGCACCCCTAGATCTTGGAGTTTTAGGCAACCATCATAAAAAGTAAAAAAATATACCATTCATGAAAGCAAACATAGGTAACACGAATTTAAGCAACTTCAAGTAAACTCACTTTGGATTCAACTTCAACTTGTCAGTTTCAGCACAAAGTTGTAAAAAATGATTGATTAACGTTTCAAAACACTTCATCCAATTCTAAGCATCAACGATTGTAAATCAGTATATAACCCAACTAAATGAGTTGAGGTCGAATCCCACAGGCAGTACATGTTTCAGATTCGATTGGGAAGTGTGAACATGGTCAAATCAGTCATAGAAATTATCGAATAAAGACATCATTCAAATAAAGTGGTGACACAAGTGTCAAATGGGGATTTTTGTTTTGATTAATAGCTACAAATAATCACAAACAATACGAAGTAACAATAATGAGATGGGTTATTGGGATGTGATCGATTATAGGCAAATAAAGACATGGGTAATTCCAACAATTAGAAAATAGCTAGATATTAGTGAGTAGGCTAGGCTATAGTGGAGGTCAACTTTCTCTTGAACAATTTACCCCAAATCAAGTGATTTCTCTCGAACATCAACAAGCATGCAAAATAAGAGCAGCCCACTCCTTAATCCATTCACTCTCTCAAGCTGAATGTGTGGGATTGGGTTTAGGATTCTCTCTCGAGCTGAACCCAGGTCAACCCAATACCCACGAACCATCAATCAATAATTTTGGTTCCAAAACCTCTCTGTCAAGCAAATCAAGAACACAAACAGAAAACTGCATTTGCAACTATAATTCTTAAATTAAACCACAATTAATGATTAAACTCACTTCTAAATAGCATTTAAACTAACAATTAGCAATACCCATAAACTAAATTAGCCCATAATCACATGATCACACCCCAAGAATTGGGGTTTTAGCTAAACATCATAAAAAGGTAAAAAATAATTACCAAATTGATTATCCATTAACTTAGAAAGAGTAATTTCGTCCTTACAATGGTCCAATTTGAAGAATCCCAAAGACCCACTTCGAATTTCTCAAAAGTGAATTTCTTCAATCCCTCAAAGCTAAGGAAAACTCAAAAAACTGTCCCAAGATGCTCAAAACTTGATAATAAGTTGTTCTAAAGGATAAATGATACTAAACTAAATGTTCAAAAATGTATTTATAGTTGCCAACAATGTAGTGCGAAGAGTCAATTGGCAAAGTAAGTCGGGCACACCGAACCACTTGGTGAGCCGCCCTTTGGTCTCTTCCATCGGCCATTTTCCTTGGTACTCAGCATCCTCAAGGTCTGTAACTTTGGGCGATCTGCCGACTGCTCCTTTTCATCGCCAACTTGGTTCTTTCCTTCAGGGCTTGGTACCTTGGAACTTTAGGCGGTCTGATGAGCCACTCGGCGACACACCGAGTACTCTAGGCGTTCCTCAGGCTCGCCCTTCTTCATTTCTTCAGCTTGTTTTGTTCCTTTTTGCTTGTTAATGTCCTTGCTTTGTTCCTCAATCCTTATACCTGAAAATCAAGGATTTAACATCAGTTATTGGTACAAATTAAGCATTTGAGGACACTAAATCTATGTAAGCAAATCCCTAAATGAGTCCAAATCTCGAACTCATCAACACACCCAACTTAAACTTTTGCTTGTCCTCAAGTAAACTCACGTTCAGCAGTTCAAAAAGGATGTCTCAACCAGTGCTACATAAGACACAATCATGAATACACACAACAAAACTCAACTTCCTCATGCAAGGATCAATTGTCCACTCAACGATTCAAATTGTGACTCATCATTATCAAGGTTGCTCAAGTTCACAATACTTGCTTCAAATGCAAGTTCAAGCTCAACAAAGGTACACAAATGCCCTCACATCAAAGATGATTCAATATTTACACACTATTCTTCTACAATTTATAACTCCGGAATCACACATGACTCTCATACTCTCAAAGATGAACACATCCATGACTTTACTCATAGGTTTGTGTAAGGGTATGGTCATTTAGGCTCGGTGGTTGCTACCCTCGTGAAATGTGGTCTGAATCTCACTTTTCTTCCTTTTCTTTAGGATTTTTACTCATGCTCAAAATTAGCCCCATTATTCAACTTCAAATGAGTTTTTCGAACACCCTATTTCTTTTGCAACTTTCAAAACTTTATTTCACAACTTTTTTCATTCTTTTATTTTTCTTTCTCTATTTTTATATAGAGGGGTTCCATTTATTTTCAAGACCATGGCTCAAGGGGAATTCTTCACATTTCTTGATTTACCTTCTCTTTTCACCACACCCCAACTTAGGCTTTTGGCCTAAGTTGGCCATTCAACCAAACCACACTTCATGTGAGTTACGGGTGAATGGAACAAGAGGGGTCACATTTGTTCAAGTTTCTTCCAAGTAAAGGATAACACTCAAATGGCTTCAAGCAAGGTGCACACATCTCACATGGTTGGTCACAAAAGAGGTATATTGTCAAATTGTTTCACTTTTCAAAATTGTTGTCTAAGATCATTTCAGTCGTTGCATCACTTAGTCAACCGGACCAACGGGGAAAATTCTAGGTGTCATCACACAAGGTTCAAAGTAAGCTCATCACATAAGGCATTGGCACCAAAATCAAATGAGACTCCACACTTTCCCTAGTGTTCAATGTTCATCACAAAAGACTCATTTTATAATTAGTTAGTCATAATGACATGTAAAAAAGTTCAAACATTATCTATGCAATTTCATTTGGCCTCATCGTAGTCGCACATTCATTTTTATTCGATTAAGAGCACTATTCAAGTCATCAGTATTGGCCATGAATGATTCTCAAATTTGCACAAGAACGGCCACATTCACGCACAATAAAAGTGGCAAAGATTTTCAGATGGGTCAAAAACCATTTTCAATCATAATAAGGATCCATAAGCTCTCAAAGATCCACAAGATAGAATCCAAAATGCAGTTTAAAATACAAAACCCAATATATACAAAATATAATCACAAGAGGTAGGTATGGAAATACCTCATCCCACCACAAACAAAAAGGCAGTTGTCTTCAAATGCAACAAAAATAATCAAAAAGTTAATAAAAACGATAGAGAGGGAGGTAAAGAAAGATCATGTCTACACAACCACTCCATTTATCGAGGCATCAATGTCCTGGGTTACATCAACACTAGCTCCACTAGAGCCTACCATGGACGTCTCTGTCAGCGATGTCTGAATGACTGACTGTACAATCGTCTCCTCCAAATCTGAAAGGTCTCCATAGATGGTCGCCTCCTGAGCATCCAGCTGCTCCTCCGTCTCTGACTCATCAGCTGCCACATCATCCATAGGCACATCTCCGGTGGTGGCCAGAGGCATCTCAGAACTGTCCGGAACACCCTGAGTCTCAGCTACCTCAAACAAAGAACTGAAGTCCATAGACTTTAGATAGTCCACGTCCATTCTCAAATCTACAACCTCGGCTTTCAAAGTTGTCACCTATGAAGTAACCCCCTGTCGACTCTCACAAGTCTCTACTCTCTCTATGAAAGCATTAATAGATGTCCAGGGTGGTGTCAACGCAACTAAGATGGCCCTCTTAATCAACCAAGGCACCTCAACCTCTAACCAAGTAGCCCGCACATCGGCAGAATGGGCTAAGTGCCCCATCTTGAGGATCATGTCCTGAGTAATCCTGGTGGTCTGGGAAGCAGCAAAAGAACCAGGAGCCTGGGAAGAAGTGGAAGCATGTGTACCTGAAGGCCCGGAGGCCGGAGTATGCAAAAATGCCTCTACAAGTATAGAATCAACATCAACCTCCGGGGATGCAACCACCGGAGTCGCTCTCCTCCTATCCGCCTCATTGCGAGTGTACTCGGACTCTATGCGTTGGATATCTATGGAAGATGTGGGAGTGATCTCTATGCCCTTTTTCTCATCACGAGGAACTCCAACACGTCAGCATAACTCTGTAATCAGGACCGGGAAACGAAGGGACGTATGGGGTTGTTTGGCCCTCATGGCCATCTCCTGATCAATGATGAGTCCCAAGTTGAGCCGCTTCTGTGTGATGATGGATCCTAGACAGGCCGCCTATGGGTGGCGAAGGATGGACTCATTCTGCGAGGGCATGACGGAGCTGCTAATGAATCCAAACCAGTACCACGTAGCTACATTCAAACCTTTTTTCTCAATCGGAGCTCTTGCGTCAATCCACCTTGAAGTGGTATCATAAATGAGAGGAGCAAGCCAGTCCTTTAAATCATCTAGGTCATGTGTTGTAGCTAGCCCCTCATACTCATGCTCGATACCAGTATCTCTGTCAAGTGCAGCGTTGATCTGATCGTTACTGCACCCCACTTGTTTACCTCGAACTATTACGGACTTCACCAGTTTAGAGGCACTAGCATTCTTCTTACCCTGGGGTACTAGATCATCGTATGCAGCGTAGAACTCACGAACCCATGTGGGGATATAAGTGCCTCAGGGCCTGGTGAAGATGTCAAATCGATGGTACTGGAATGTGTCCCTCACCCTAGAATACCTGCCAACTAACCCATATGTAGACAACCGCTTCTTCTCAAGAATTTTCCTCAATGCCTCGGCCTTTAGCCTGTTGATAGTCAGGGAGGAGAACCCTAAACTTGTGGCGCGGGAACCATCGTCTTTGCAGGAGCTTGAACAGTATCAGTAGTAGGAGGGGTGGGCTCTTGGATCCTAGACGGATCTTGGAAAACTCAAGAACATAACTCAGTCCATTTGGTATGTAGTGGCTGGTAATCCTCAGGCTCTGAGAATAAAGGCTGAGACTGAGCAGACTCCCCATTACTGTCGGAGTTGTGCTCTGGTCTTTCTGCTACGGGCGGTTTTCCCTTTTCTTTGCCTCCTTTTGGAGCTGCTTTTTTTCACTTTTTGGAAGGAGCAGTTGTCTCTTCATTTATAATAATACCCCTAGCTCTTTTGCGGGGCGGCATACCACTATTGTCTAAGTTGGTCCTAGCCATAACTGCAATACACCCCAAAAAGCGTTAGAATTATTCCAAGAAAAATTGTAGAAATCATGGTGCAGAAAGAGTCGCCGAACCGATCGCCGAGTTGCCGAATCACTTTACTGAGCCAGATCGGGCTCGTCGAAAGGATTGGCCTGAAAGTTTACCAGAAAAATATAGGTCGGCGATAAACAGGGCCTTTCGGTGAATCCCCGACATCATTCGAAAAGCTCAGGCTAGCCCGCCGAAAGTTACAACATGTTTTAAGGGTTAGGGGTAAAGAAAGGGCAATCAATGGGGACTTTCGGCAAGCTCATGCTTCTCGCCGAAAGTTAGAGAATCAAAATCAACCAAAACATGAAATTAAAGGTGATAAAGGGGGACTTTTGTAAACTGCCAAATAGCTCGGCGAGCTCGACCCAGCTCGCCAAACTTCCTTACTTACCAATTTTTTACTCCATTTCCCAAAATCAAGCTCGCAGCCCCCGAAAACAAAATCAAACAACACACTAAATTAATTAAGCCCAGACCCTTCGGATCCATGCCACCAGGGTACTCAGCCTTCCCCCAGTTTGGCCAAAGTTGGCCATTTGGCGACTTAAGCCCTTAAGCATGTCGTCAAACGCTCCATCATTGGGTAAAGTACATCATTTAGCACAATTGGGGTTACTTAGACTTCATCCGACTAAACCCAACAATAATTTAACGCAACCTACAAGTTTATGAACAATTTTAAAGACTAAAATTTGGGAAATCACATTTTAAACAATTGAAGCACAATTACGAAACTACGTAAGGTAAACTAGCATACAATTACTATTCTAGAGTAGGTCCAACACACATCAATAAAAATTAAACAATTGCAATTGAGTTCAACCGCTAATTACAAGTTTGTGGTTCGGAAAACCAACCTTTAATGCTGAAATATTATTTTTTAAAGCAAGGCGGTAATGTATTCCACTCCGAGAACAAGATCAACGAGCGAAAAGCAATACTATGCATGAATATTGAAAAACTAAAGTGCGGGTGTGATTGTATGAGGCTAAAAGTGAGGGAATGTGAAAGAGTTTGAAATTTTAAATCTCTGGCCTTTAAAACCGTTCAGTTCGCGGCCCTTTCAGCAATAATAGTCATCCTCACCAAACCACTCGGTGACACACCGAATGGTTACTTACCTTGCTGAGTTTTACAGGACCTCCAGTTGATTTTGGGGTCCAAACGGCGGACAAAGTCGGGCTCACCGACTTGTTCGGTGAATTATTGACTCGTCTATGGGCCCGTCGAGTTTTACAGACCCTCACTGTGATTTTTTTGAGTCCAACGGCAGTCCAAGTCGGGCTTGCCGACCCCTTTGGCGAGTCACCGACTAGACTCTTGGCTCGCCAACCTGCATTTTTCAAACAAATTCCACTTTTCCACATGCAAAATCAACACTCGTTATTCAAAATTAAAACAAATCATTAAAAACATGAGTTGCCTCCTAAGAAGTGCTTTACTTAACATCGTGGCACGATGCAAGTACCCACTCAAGCTTCGTTTCTGGGGTTTGCCATAGTATCAATAGGCAACCCCCTTGTTGTCTTGGGTTTAAATGTGAAGAAATTTGACCCATTTGGGTGTCCAACTACTTGATAGAGACTGAATGAGTGGTCACCGTCTGGTTGAGAGTCGATACGTCTTCCTTCATTTCCTTCAAACCTATATCGAGCCCTTCAACCTTGTTGAGAATACACGAAAGCATATCCTCAGTCCAGCCACCCTCATAATCTTTGGGCTTTTGACACTCGTGGGAGGAACATACCTATCCTTCTCCCCATCTCTTTTCTTCCAAGTGGCATTCCGATCACGCCACTCTCTATCATGGCCTCTCTAGCCCTCATCTCTATTACAACCTTGGTTACCACTCGGTCTTGGATAGTTTGCACGATAATCTCCTCATTGGTTGGCTAGGAAGTTCACTTTCTCATTGTACAATGCTTCAAATTTGGCCTCTTTAGCGTTTACACCACAAACACATACAACATTAGCACTCCTAGTACTAGCAAACATGACGTTCTTGGCGAAGATGTCAAGCTGGGTCATCATTTTTACCATGTTTTGGTCTCTCTCTTGATCTTTTTCAATCTGCTCTTTTGTCAACTTGTAAGTAAGAGGAGATACCTGATCTTCACGGGTGTACCATTCCCGGTTAATCATGGTCATGCCATCAAGGAGTTGTGTTGCTATCACATAAGGTTGTTGCATTAAACCACCCGGACAGAGTTGATCAGCCACTCCCTTGTTCACTGAATCAAGGCTTCTGTAAAAGTACTGCAGCAAGACATTATCGGGCAATCCATGAGTTGGGCATTGCAGCACCAACTTCTTAAACCTTAGCCAAGTCTCATGGATTCGCTCACCCTCCAAACGCTTGAAGTTTTTGATATTGTCCCGAAGAGTCATCATCTTTGAAGGGGGAAAGAATCACACTTGAAATGCCATAATGAGCTCTTCCCACAAAGTGATAGAATCTCTTGGCAACTCAGTCAACCACTTGCACTCTTCTCCAATTAGATAAAATTGGAACAACCTCAACCGGACCAATTCTTGAGTTATGTTCTTAAAGGAGAATGGTCTGCAGACATCAACAAAGTTCCTTATGTGCTCATAGGGATCCTCATGAGCCAGCCCACCAAATAACCCTTTCAGCTTGAGGCAAGCGAATGGCACAAACTCCACCCACTAGATTTGGGCTATTGACATTCGGTTCATTGAGATTTCTAATGTCATCTTGGTGGCCCACTTGGCTACCATTGCTTCCATTCACAAAATCATTTCTTCTGTTTTAAACCAGCAACACAAAAACCAAAACTAAAAGTAAGTAGATTCTACTATGACTAACAAGAACACAATTCAACTTCACCAAAAGAATTTCAAACAACACCACTCCCCAGCAGCGGCGCCATTTTGATTGATTAATGTTTCAAAGAGACTTAATGTAATTCTAAGCGTCAACGATCATAAATTAGTATATAACCCAACTAAATGAGTAGGGGTCGAATCCCATAGGGAGTAGTACGTGTTTCAAATTCGATTGGAAAGTCTGAACATGGTCAAATCAGTCATAGGAATAGAAATTATCGAATAAAGACATTATTCAAATAAAGGGGTGACACAGTGTCAAATGGGGATTTTGGTTTTGATTAACAGTCACAAACAATACGAATTAACAATAATGAGATGGGTTCTTGGGATGTTATCAATTATAGGCAAATATAAACATATGGTAATTGCAACAATTAGAAAATAGATAGATATTAATGTGTAGGCTAGGCTATAGTGGAGGTAAACTTTCTCTCGAACAATTACCCCGAATCAAGTTATTTCTCTCGAACATCAACAAGCATGCAAAATAAGAGCATCCCACACCTTAATCCATTCTCTCTCTCAAGCTGAATACGTGGGATTGGATTTAGGATTCACTCTTTCGAGCTGAACCCATGTCAACCCAATACCCACGAACCATCAATCAATAATTTTAGTTCCAAAACCACTCTCTCGAGCAAGCCAAGAACACAAACATAGAACTGCATTTGAAACTACAATTCTTAAATTAAACCATAATTAATTATTAAAGTCACTTCGAACTAGCATTTAAACTAACAATTAGAAATACCCATAAACTAAATTAGCCCATAATCACATGATCACACCCCAATAATTGGGGTTTTAGCTAGACATCATAAAAAGGTAAAAACAGTTACCAAATTGATTATCCATCAACTGGGTAAAAGTAATTTCATCCTTTCAATGCTCCAATTTGAAGAATCCCAAATACCCACTTCGAATTTCTCAAAAGTAAATTTCTTCAATTCCTCAAAACTAAGGAAAACTCAAAAAAATTGTCTCAAGATGCTCAAAACTTGATAATAAGTTGTTCTAAAAGGTAAATAATACTAAACTAAATATTCAAAAATGTATTTATAGTTTCCAAAAATGTTCTGCCAAGACTCAATTGGCGAAGTAAGTCGGGCTCGCCGAACCACTCGACGAGCCGCCCTTTGGTCTCTTCCATCACTCTTTTTTCTTGGTACTGAGCATCCTCAAGGTCTGTAACTTTCGGTGATCTTTCTTCGCTTCGCGGAACCACTTGGCATCTGCTGACTTATCCTTTTCATCGCCAACTTGGTTCTTTCCTTTAGGGCTTGGCACACTGGAACTTTAGGCGGTCTTATTAGCCGCTCGGCGACACACCGAGTACTTTTGGCGATCCTCAAGCTCGCCCTTCTTCATTTCTTTAGCTTGTTTTGTTCCTTTTTGCATGTTAGTGTCCTTGCTTTGTTCTTCAATCAATATACCTGAAAATCAAGGATTTAACACCAATTATTGGCATAACTTAAGCCTTTGAAGACACTAAATCTATCTAAACAAATCCCTAAATGAGTCCAAATCTTGGACTCATCAAAATCCCAAAAGGTAAAAAGTGTACTTAACGAAAGTAAAGTGTTCTCTCTATAAATTCTATTTCAAACCTAATTTCTTCATACAAACTCTAATGATCCCTTCTTTTCTTTCTTTTGAGCTATTTATAATTTTTAAAAATTAGGCCTCAAAATCCAATACATGACTCAATCGGTGACATTAGTCGGTGTACCCGAGCTAGTTCGGTGAATTACCTCTTACTCCTCAGCTCGTCTTTTCATGCTCTAGGCTTAAGGTGTTTGAACTTCAGTAGGCGAACTCGATTGAGTCAGCCTTTGACGTTCGACAAATGACTGAGAACCACCTTGGTTCATCTTCAGAGCAATCACTCTTTTATTTTCACACTGTTATTTTAAGCGATGTTTATCAAGGCCTCCTTTCTCATTTGGCCCATCACCATATCTATTGGAGTCCACCGACCTAATTTGATTGACACAAGTGTTATGCACTATCATTTTGTGTGAGTTCGTGCTTAGTTGGAGATCCTTCCTTCTTGTTAAGCGATCAACAACATATGATTTGCACTTCTTTTTGCATTTTTGGGCATTCCTTTAAACATCAATCCATGTCTTATCCATTTGCATTCATAGCTTCAAATCATCAACATTTTATCATAATAAAATAAAATTAGACATTGAGGATACAATATTGATCTAAATAGATGTCAAATAAGTGCAAATCTACCTGTCATCATACCTCATCTTCACATGTCCAAACCATCTCAAAATATTATATAATGAAATTAATTATTTATACGAAAGAAGGAAAGATAATACAAAATAAAGAAAGATAATGAAAGATACATACAAAATAAAGAAATATAATATTATCAATAAAAAATTTCCTTCATATTCGATCACTCATACTCTTCAATGAAATATTTGTTATTTTTATTTGTACTATCAACTGTAATTTTCACTTCAAATACTGATGTCTTTGCAAAAAAAAAGAAATAATAACAGAGGGATTGCATTAGTTCTCTCTTTCAAAAAAAAATATTCTTTTCTTATAGTTTTTGTGCATTTTATCAAAAAAAGAAATAACTAATACTCGTTAGTTTTCTTTAAGTCTATCGATCATTAAAAGATTACTTAATTTAAAAAAAATTGACGGACATTGTTGGATTTTCCTCGATTTTCTGGATCAATTAACTTTTAAGTTTTACTTCTCTTAGTGTTCCCTCTATTTTTATTCGTAGTATCTACCAAGTAAAAATTCAATTTAGTGGCTAATTCAGTTTAGGTGTTTAATTTATAAATTGTTCCAAGTTTTAGTGGCTATCTGGTATTTAATTAAAATTATATGTATGGTTAACACACCTACCAAAAGAGTTAGTCATTTCTCTATTAAATTAAACCTTTTATATAACAAATTAGGTTTTTGTATCTCCTGATTGTTTTGTCAGAAGAGGATAATTCTCAAATCGTTAAAGAAATAATTAATGCTATGACAACTCTTTTTTGTGGCTTGGTTGAAGAAATCTGTGTGATGTGTGTACACCATGGCACGAAGTTGGTTACTGAGATGACTGATATGTTGGAATCCAATGAATATAAAGGTAACATCTCTTAAAAACCTATACAAAACCCATAACTTTTGTTCTTTTATATAACTAAATTTTAAATGGTTTTCCTCTTTTCGAAGATTTAATTGATATGATGTTTATATCTCATCTGTGATTTTAGCATTGTTCCCATTTTAGATTTTGTTTATCTTTTAAATCTAGGATCTCTCTTTTCCTTGTTGTCTTAACAATATTTCTATGCTTGTTTATGTTGTTTTACTAGTTAATAAAATGAATTTTGTATGGTTATAAAGAAATAAATAAGTTTCTATATTGTTGTTCTTTCTATAAGCATGTCACACACACTCGTCTAACTTCTTCCACAAAGATTATTATTTTTTAAAGGGGAGAGGGTGAGCAATAGTTTTATGTTAATTTTAATTATTTAATCAACTTACATATGTGTTTCACTTGGTCTTTTTATAGAAAAAAGAAGAAAATTGTTCTTTGTCAATTGACCTAGAGTGTCATAGACACTACTAAAAAAATGTCAAAAAACGACGGCCAAAAGCGACGGACTGCGTCGCTTTTTTGGTCAAAATTGACGG